>VOQJ01015339.1:36988-52242 GCA_015052665.1 Apistogramma diplotaenia
CGCTACCATCTGCCCCATAGTTTCCAAACCCCCCCCCCCCACCCTCCCCCCCAGCACTGCTCAGTAGAGACCACCTCAAAAACGGCCTTTGCCTTTTAAAATTATAATGTCAATAAAATAGCATTTTGATGTATTATTGGTGTTTGTTCCTTATTTTTACTGATTTATCTTAAGCAAACTATTAGGATTAATTCAAGTACCAAATCTGTGTGCATGACCATCAGTTTCCAGTACAATTAAGGTTCTTTAAAGGTCATATTTCCTGGGGATTCAGCTCTCCAGGCGGTGTTGTTGGATTATTCCCTGTTCTTCTATTGTCCCTTGTCACATATGGAGCCGTCTAAGCCAGAGAATGCAGCCATAATGTCACAGTGAAACCCTGTTACGAAGTCTTGAGCTCCACATTTCCACTATTGTAGTGTTTTGAAATCAGATGTGGAGCGTGAGCTTTGGGTCTGACTGAGAAATCAAAGACATTGTGTGCTCATTGGCTATCAACCTAGACTGGCAAGTTATTACCCAGTGAGTGTATCATGGCATCTTAAAATTACAGTAATTTGCTAAATAAACCTTTTGCCAGAATAATAATCTCACTACAAACTACAATGTCATCTGCAAACATTGTAGTCCACAGAGACTCCTGCCTGACCCCATCTATCAACCCACTGCAAACAAGAAGAGGTTCACAGCCGATCCCTGATTTCTCCTTCCACCTTCTTGACACACTCTTCTTATATGTGAAGGCTGTGTAATTTATGGAGGACAAAAATAAATGGCAAAGGTTAAACAAGAATGTAAATAAATGTAGGGAATACTAAAATAATGTTTCAAGGGATGCTTGAAGAAACGTGTCTAGAGGCAGAAGTACATGAAGGGAAAAAAGTAGCATTTTCATAACAAAACATCTTCAAGGACACTAAATAGATAGATAATAAATAAAAGGAGCGACATTAAAGGAAACTAAAACTCTCCCTCTCATCTACTACTCTACTATGCCTTGTACTTCCTTTCCAGCCTCACCTGCATGGACTGCACCCCTTCTCTGGGTAGGGCATCCAAAGTATACATATAACACTAACATCTGTGGCGACCTAGTCATGCAGACTCGTCTCCACTACCACTGATTAGAGCTGAAGCCATCAGAAAGACGATCAAAACACAGAACTCAATTGTGTGACCAAGCCAGCTGCACAGATACACATCGATAACATCCGGGAACTTTGCACAGGGAAAAGGGCGAAGAAGTGAATCCTTTAGTAATCAGTTTATGGATTAATTGTTTTTTACTTGTTCTGAAGATTGTGCATTAATTTTTTGCGAGTCATTTATTTTTGAATTTGGCAGTTTGTGGTCTTCCACTGTAATTTGCATAGCAAGAACTTTCATCTATTGTATACTGATGTAGTGCAGTGTAACAGATCTTCCTTATGATGGACAACATTATTAATGTTTGAGCGAAGTGGAAACAGTTTAATTGCATTCAGCTCTGAATGAGTGAGTGTCATCATGAGCGAGACGAAAGGTGGCCGTGACTTTTATTAGGTTTCAGTCTCAGAAAAGAAAAGTACGTTTAGCGCAGTAAGATTAAAGAAGTATAAATTAGTAAAAGAGCTGTTACTTTATCTTCACATCAGAACTGGTTAGTAGCCTAATGCATTCATAAACACCAGGGCTGGTGTTCACTGTGGTGCATTCAGAGTAAAGAGGAAAAGAGAGCATGAGGATGGAGATTAAGATTACAATACAATACAAAAAGACACACAGCTATGAACCTGCTTTATCATATTATACAATAATATGCATTTACCTCAGTACTATATGACTGTGTCCAAGCATCTGATTGGAGCTGAGGTTTACAGACCAGCCATGAAAACTGAGGTTTGTCAAGTAAGCAAATGTTTCAGAAAATGAATGCAGCACAAGGATAATTACATCCATGGCCTTCCGTAAAAATGTGACATGGATAGAAGTGTACTGACCTTCAGGGATTTATTCAAGCAGCACTGGATGCATCTGATGTAAAAAGCAGTCTTGGACACTGTTTCTTAGTTACTTGTGAAAAACGTCATTTCTGGTCCCTTATCAACGCCTCATATTAAGGAAGGCAAGACCTTCAAACAGTGGTCTCTTTGCCCTACAGAGAGAATCTGTTGCTATGTAAACTTGAAAGCTGATGCTTGCAGTTACTGTGTGAGCTGAATGAACAGAAAATAACAAAGGGAGAGATGTGAAGAGCACATGTACAGTGAAGGTCAGATGAAAAGAGGTCAAGCAGCTCAGATTAAATTGAAATTCTAAGGGGACTTTTCCACAAACTCAAATCAGCATTTGAAACCTACAGTATGTTACAGGTATAAGACTGTTCTTCCTCCCGCCATGAGTCACTCATGCACAATAAATAGGTTATAGTAATTTAGGGGGACGATTGTGGACAGAGGCAGTGAGCACGCATAACAGGAAGCAGAGTCCAATCTTAATAAAGTCCACATGACAACTTTCAGCTGTGGATTTGGATTCACCGTGAAGCTGTTAGTGGCACAGTGTGAAGTTCGTAGTGAGCGTGACTGGAAGACTCGGCCGTATTATTCAATGGGCATTCTGGGCATGGGCCCACACAGGCAGCAAATAAAAAAACAAACAAAAAAATCCCTGTAAATACTGAAACCACATATTATCAAAGCCTGATCATCAAAACAAGTTGGCCCACCAAACATTTGTGCCCGTGGGTCTGTAACTCGATGATTCGGGCACACCGGACATCTGTCAGTGAAGGATTGGACCAACAGAACGACTGGATGGAACATTGCTCATACACGGCCTTCTTTTCAGAAGATTGGATTCATCAAGTCATCGCTTTCTTAGTCCATTCATAACAAAAAAGGGTGAAAAATACTAGAACAAGCTCAAGGTGAATATTCACTCTACAATCACAGAAACGAGCAATTATTTGCATAATGGAGCAAAAATGGCAAATCAAAATTTCAGAAATGTTTAAATATCGCATAAAATTTTGTTCTGCAAATGGAAAATTCTTCTAAGGATGAGATGAAATTACGCTTGCACTTTAAGTTACACCTTGCTAGCATCAGATCAACTCTATTTTGCCTCAATTCTTCATGGCATAGATTCAAGGTGCTGGATGCATTCCTCAGAGGTTTTGGTCTATATTGGCACAGTGATGTTGCAGCAGGCAATGTTTCTCTTGTCCATATGAATTGAAGCCTGTTTCCTGTTCTCAGCTGACAGGAGCACTTGTGTGCAGCCATCTGCTGATTCAGGTTTGAGATGTTGCATTTTCAAAAGTGCTCTTCTGCATAACTTGGAGGTAAAACAGCCTTTTGAGTTATTTTTGCCTTCCCGTCAGCTCAAAGCAGCCAGTCTCCTCTCCTTTCGTTACCCAGCCTGTCATGTGTTGCTGCCACTACTTGGGAGCCAATCAAATTTTGCCTGATAATAAAACTCAATGATCTTGTCACATTTATCTCTGTAATTCTTGTAACCTCGTCAATGTCTCAGTAAAAAGATGTGCAAAACAGGAACACCACAGGTAAGTATTTTTATTGGAGATTCATATGTTTTACAGACTTAAGACTTAAATAACTTGCAGTTTTGTACATCATCACAGACATAAAGTGCGGCTTTAATCACGCTCACTTAGCTGAGTCACAACACGAAGCACGACAGTCAAATCGAGGAACATCGAGGATCATTTGGGTCGTAGGTGGAAGTGGAAATCACACCGTTTGATTTTTCAAGTCGTTACACAAAATGAAGAGCTAATTATTACAATGATCAATCTGCGCACAGTTCACACTCGTCCACAAAAATAAGACACAAACACACACGAACATTCAGTGTTCAGCTTCGAGCTGCCACCGCTGGAGCCTGCTGCTGATCAGTCGACTGCAGCTGCCTCCCAAGGTATTCCCTGTGAAAGAGGAAGCATTTTTAAACACATTGAAAAGCCAGCAAAACACTAACTATGGTTAGTCCTCCTTGTGAAAAAAAGACAATACAAAACAAAAATGTAATGGTCGCTGCATTTTTTTTTTGCAGTCAGCAACCAAGAGCAAATATTTGTGGTGATCAGCTGATCATCCAGAGTTTGAGTGTGCAACACCCTGAACATCTGAGCATCCACTGGCCAAAACTGGCAAGTCTGTGCCAACGAGCGCAGCTCATCTGTGACGTGTCACAGATTTGACCCAACTGGTAATATTCCTATATCAAAGCAAGACTGCCGAGTGCCAAGTTCAATCACCAGCTTGCAACAACTAATTGACGCCAACTGATTTTGGTTTTTGCTGATTTGTTACAGCAATTTCCATCACCATATTATCAGTCTTTATGCACCGAAGTTGCTTTTAAGATGAACTGAGTCATGCTGTGGTTTCCAGTCAATTTTCCCTGGAACCATTTGTTGGCCAAGAGTGGGAACCTCCTGGCAAAACTGAAGCTTTAATTGTAATAAATTTTATAATATGCACCCTAATCATCACCTTCAATGTGTTTCACTTTTAATGCATTCCCTGACTGTGTGGATCCTTTAATGTGACAGCAGCTTTTAATGAAGCTTCTCCAGTTAACCTGACATACATGATGTAATGCTGAAATATAGACTCATTATATATTACTTTGAAAGGTCACCGTTCTCCTTCAGGTTTCTTCTCAGCGCTAACATTTTTAGATATGCCTCATGACACTCAAATTATCTATAGCAGAAATGCCAAATGCCTCTCAATAGTCTAAAATGGGAAGGATAGCAAATACTTATTACTGAATATTTTCTCCATAAAAATATACACAGACTCGTCACTTACTTCCTTTTCTACAAACAATCAGTGCTGTAAGGATGTCCTTATGAAACCATTGTTCACCTCTATTTTTGAAGGAGGGCATTTTTTATTTGCACTATTATGAGAATGAATCAGCAGTGAGACAATATGCATCCAACACAGAAGCAGCCAAAAGGTTGTCTAAACAACAGCACAGCACTTTCATGTGTTTGAGTAATACTGTTCTTCCTAAAAAAAACCCCAAATACATCATTGTTAAATATTGACCCCAACTTGATGAGTAGGCAGTATTTCCCTTAACAAATCGAGCTGGTAAAGCAACAAGCTGCTAATAGATCAACTCAAATTTATCAAACATATACAAGAGCTTTTAAGCCTCTGATCTTTACCCAACCCTCCTGTAACTCAAAGCTTGTATAGTCAGAGGTTTGCAACCACTCGTCATGGGCATGAACATCAAGGTAATTTTGGATTTTTAACGATTTCTTTGAAGTGTTATTTTTCCAGGGTGGAATGATTACACAACTTACATCTTCAATGACTTTAAAAAAAAAAAACAATAATTGTTTGGTCAACTGCTGAAGAGGTCATAGTTATCATTCAGCTGAGCTGCAGTGGCTGTCTGTTGACTTACTGCCACTGAGTTAAAAAAAAGGCAAATAATAATTGGTAGGATGATTTATGAAATTAGTTTCCCATAGCCAAGGCAGTCTCTCATGTCTCTGCAGCTGTTGCATGAATTAGTACTTACACAGCAAAATGAGTCTTGGAGATTAAACACGGCATAATATTTAGAAGTACTACACACACAAAAAAATCCACAGATACTCAAAGTTAATTTTAAGTTTTAACTGTTACGATGTTATCTAATATTTCATTTAACAGACAACTATCCAAAGTTAATTACAATAAGTCTAATGTGGCCCTTTTGTTTATTGTATAATTTGTTTTATTTTGTACTTTATCTTCTGCATTACCCTTTGCTTTTTAAATTGGCTGTACAAACAGACGTGCCATGTCTTGTCTTCAGAAATGGCAGTAAGTGCTTGCACATGATGCTGAAGTGAAAGGCACATATGCTGCTCAAAAAATATTTTCTTTTCAAACCATTAATGCTTCATGACTGTTTGTACTCCTGCACCAGTTGTACTGTAATGTCATATATAAGTAGCATTAAAATTAAAGCAAGAGTTGACAAATAAATGCTCATAGTCCACAAAGGTGACTTGCATTTCCAAGACTTACCCACCATGAGCTACTTCTTTTGTCATACCAACTCAAATTTGCATTTCATTGTAAGATAAACTCGGGCTGCCTTTGTGCAGAGGGGGTGACTATACACATAAGCACCATCTGTCTTTGTTACAGTATCTGACAGAAGGAATCTATTTTTCTGCTATTTCTGATGTCTGATAAACAAAAAAAAAAAAGTCTCCTAAGCTTTGAGTAGATGAATCCAAACAGACAAACAAATTATATTTACCTTTAAAATTACCTGAATAGTTTTTATATTTGTGCTTTATAAAATCTACTTGTGGTTCATGCAACACTTTGTTATATGACAAACTATATCTACTATGAAATAATACAAATAAGAACGTGGTTATCTTGGAAGTCAACAGTATATTTAAGCCTGGACTGAAACGTTGAGACAAATACACCATAAGCACAGGTGGATTGACTGCAACCAAACAGCATGGAGCCGATTGCCAATTTTTCACAACCTGCTCAAGATTCAGAAACATGTTAAATAAAATGACTAGATAATAGTATGCACATATTCATGCATGCTGTTGTCATGACACCAGGGGCCTCAGAAAGGTAGGAACAACAAAATCTTATATTAGAAACAACAAGTCAACCCACTCAAGGTGACAGCGGGTGAGGGAAGTTGCTTTGAAAAACTGTTTACAGTAAAACAAAAAAAGATTCTCATCCTATAGAAGCATTCACACAATTGTGTTTTCTTGTAGGCGCTGAGTGTAGGCTGCAGATTCTTCAGTGTGACAATCAAAAACCTTGAGACACAGCTCACCCCCTCACATTAAGAGGTCTTGTTGAGAGAAATGAAACTAGTGACAAAGTATCTATCTTAACAGAGATAACTCACATCAGAAACAATTTTCCCATTTTAAAAAAATTTTAATAAACTACATCAGCGGTTAATGTAGTCACCTGAAATGCTCAGCATGCCCTTCAACAGGCAGGTGTGGGTGAATTGCTTCTCATAAGAAGTAGAAGTTAAACCCACACTACATAAATAAAAACAGGTGAATGGATTTCAATGTGATTTGTGTGCTGAGCATTAACATTAAATGCTGCTCCTTTCAAAAGCTAAAAAACAGGAAAAAGCTGTGGGAAATGAAATGAAATTTCCATATGAGATCTAATTTGCTTTGTCTTCTTTTGGGGTCTGAGCTGAATTTTGCATATATTTTAAACCAAGCTTTATGTGCAACTGTAATCCCTGTGTTCGTTTTAAGTAAAACATTTGTATGCAGCCTTCATTTTATTTCTCCTTTTCCCTCCACCTACTTTGAAAATACCTAATTCTTTATCTTCTACCTTCGTTTTAATTTAACATCACCTTTCTTTAACGTCATTCTGAGTCTTTCATTTTTCTTCCCTAAGTAAAAACAGGAGAATTTGATCACAAATATGATATGAAAGCCAATTTCTGGGGTTCAATATATGCAGAGATACTACATATATACAGTACTGTGCAAAACTCTTGAGCCACCCCTCATTTCTTTATATTTTCCTTCTAAGAAACCAGACATTCATGTAATTTTTAAAGTGGGTTTGAGCACAAGTTCATTCACCAACAAGATGTTTCTTAAAGAGCTATTAGCTGAAATCTTGGTACGGTTGGTATGGCAGATTACACAAGAACTACACTGAAAATCAGTGGCAACAAGTCTTATGGAGTGAGGAATCGGATTTCCCTTCAAATCGTTGTCAAAGTGTACAGACGGTCATGAGAGATGTACAACAGCGAGGGTCAACAACTATCTGTAAAACACAGTGGAGGCTCTGTCATGGTTTGGGGCTGCGTTTCAGCCAGTTGTGATGGGGATCCCATCAAAACTGGTGGAATTATGGACACAGAAAAGTACCGTGAGATTCCATCTGCAAGGAGTCTGATTTGCAATGGCTTTATCTTTCAGCATGACAATGATCCCAAACTCACTGCCAATGCAATAGAAGCATAAATGGATAAGAACACACATACACACCCACACCCACACCCACACACACACTGGAACACTATCTGTGATGAACTGGCCTCCCCAGAGCCTGGACCTCAGTACTATTGAAGCAGTGTGGGATCATCTCGACAGAGACTGGAACAAAGGCAGCCACATCCAAAAGAGAGCTCTGAATGTCATTCCAGATGCCCGGTGAAAGAACTACCTGAAGACTACCTGAAGTAATTACAAGAAAGCTGCATAAAAGAGTTTTAGCTGTGCTGAAGAACAAAGGTGGTCATATCCAAATATTGACTTTAAAAACTTGTTAGGACTGTATACTCCATTGTTCCCTTACATACTGTATTCCTATGTATGTTTGAACATTTCAACAAATCTCGGTTTCCTATATTCCTACCAAAATATAAAAAAAGGAGGGGCTCAACATTTTTGTACAGTTCTGTAAATATATTTTCTAAGACATACACAAATTTGGTATTCACAAGGATATCCTTGGGTTTTAATCATTCCTGGAAATTCCAAATCACTGAAGCCACATTTGCTGCCTCCCTTTCTGCAACTCTTATTTAAATGTATCCATGTGTAAGATGTTGTTATTGAAAATAAATTGCAATCATTTTTCTGTTTCTCTGTTTCCAAAAATATGGCTGAAAAACCTTCTGTGGTATTATGAATAAATACAATCCCACACATGACTGATCAGCCATCTCACTTAGAACATACTGTGATATTAACCATAATGTCTCCATCCACAGATGCTCAGGAAACTGAAAGTGTGTGTTTTAGATAGTGGCAGCAAAAACAAACATATTCCCATTAATTGCTAGTTGATTTAAGTTTCCAAGAAATCCAGTACACACAAGCGCGCATACACACACTGACACACACACACAAAAGTGGTGAGGTGAATATTTAGACTAAGAGAAAAATGGTTAGCGGTGACGTAACATAAGTAAAATAAGGCACCAAGAGGTTACAATGGTGCTGGAACTACATCTGAATAGACTAACCATTGAGAAAAAGAAATCTGACAAAAGTCAGACATAAACTAGGACACTTCTGGCGATGTTCCTACACAGAAACAAGAACGTGACAGCTCAAAAATGCTGTCAGTGCCAGACTTTTAGGGTCTCATGATGTGCCTGCTTACATCAATGAGCCAACCATTATGAAGGCAGCCAATCGAGTTTTTGCAAATTAAAGTGTTTTAAAGCTTACAGTTTACAAGATTGAGAAGTAGAAAAAAAGTAGAAAAAAAAGCATGTAAGCAATATGGTGACATGAGAAACATACAGCCCAGCAACTTGGACATTTTGTGGTACAACCTAGTCTGTCAATATTTTTAACTGAAGTCAGGCACATTGTAATCTAAGCACAATTGCAGCCCTGCTGTCTGCACAGTTATTTTGCCTCATTACACCACCTCTCAGGACTGTGTGACCACGTACTGACCATAATTTAAGTAAATGTAAACAAACATTAAGACAACCTGCTCTCACTGAGCATTGGCCTAGTTAGCCAACACCACATCAAACACACAAAAGGCAGAATGTTTTAAAAAAAATCCTCCCTACACACATTTTAGGATATAAAAGTGGTCTTTTCAACATCTCTTTATTAAGTGAAAAAATGCTAACAATTACTCACTTATTTATATTCAAAATGCTGAATACTGTTCACAGATATATGAAAAGTTTAGACATGACACTTGCATTACATCACATAATGGACCATGATGGGGTTTTAGATCACAGAAGTTGTATTACAGTTAGATTAAATTCTAATAGGCTTAAATAAGGTTTAAAAACCAGTCTCCCTAAACATCAAAACTAAATGGTTAAAAACTAAACTTTTGATCAACTAGTCGATGCGGAATCTTACATGATTGCCTTTTTAGGTCAAGGACTAATTGACATTTGTGTGATCTCTGTACAGTGAACATCAGCCATTATGGATGTTCACTGACCTTGTATCATTATCAACCTGAGAGAGGATGTATAATCAGCCAGAGCAAATTATAATATGCATGAGGATGCACAGGGTCTTTAAACACTGGGTGTGAGATGAAGCTGACTGTTTTTCTTTCCTCTGTCAGAAAAGTTCGGCTAATACTTGGAGGTAAAGTTCATGTGAGTAGTTTACGTCAAGCAGACAATATGACATAACTGAAGCTATAAAATGTGCTCATACCAGTTGTGGACCATCAGCTTCTGCACAGCTAACAGGGCATTGTACCGGACTAGCTGGTCCTCGTGGTGCATATGATTCATCACAAGCTGTTTTCCACCGAGCTGCTCAATCACCCTGAAATGGAAGTGTTATAGGGAATAATGGGTTAGAGGTTTTGTACACAGTAAACCGGTACTATTTTTGTATTTTGGGTCATTCCATGAGCTGTCATGTAATCTAATCCAGCCTTGCTGAAATTTTCTATCTATCTAATACAGGGTCACTGGCCTTGTGAAAGGATAAAACACTGTAAAAATGAAACCAGATATAATGCTTGAAATATTAAAGCAAATGATCCTATCAAAGAAAAGAAAAAGTAGGTGCATGCACTGATAATATTACACATTCTCATTGGGTAAACTTATTCCAGTAGGGTCCACGATATTCTGAATGAAGGGTAATAAGACTGACGAGAGACTAGACATACATTACTGTCAATTTGTCTTCACAGTGTTTCCCCCAAGTTTACTCCTTTAGAAATTCACTTGGTCCACAATGAATCATGATCTTAAATAGCTCTAAAATTTAGCAGAGGGCATAAATAAACTAATTTGGTTTCTGCAAACAGATGGATTGGTCCATTGGTGGTGAAGAAAGAGTCTTGAGTTGATAAATTTAGTTGATATATGTTCCTGCAATATCCACAAGCCGGGGATTACACATATACCTGCAGTGCAAATGATTCTCTCAAAGGACCTGAGAAAAAAACTCATGTAGAACTAATTTGTAACATCAGAATCATTTTCATAGCAGAACAAATCCAGTGAGTTTTTCCAGTCACTTCGGCGACTTTTGGAGGCATCCACGAAAGCTGAAATCCTTTGCCGTCACCGTTTTGTGTACACAGAGCTCCCGTACCGCATCTCCTCCACATCAATAGCACCATTTGAGGTCTTTTGGGGATCTGACTGGGATGCCGACTGGATTGCCAAAAGCAGAACTGTTTCAGGCAAGTCCAACTGGAAGTTGGGATTATTTCTCTCATCTGGCATGGGAATGTCTCAGTGCCCCCAGAAGTATTTTTTTTACCAAGCTTATCCTTTTAGTTCTGACAGTTTTTGTTTCTAGAACAATTATCCAGTATTTATGAAAACTGCAGAATTCTTATCTCCAGCATCCTCTTCCATCACACCATCTCTGTGCATCTGTCCTCTGTTCATGTCCAAACCAGCCCAGCCTTGACTCTCCAACTTTGTCTGCTCGACCTGAGCTTTTCATCTGACATACTCATTTCTAATCTCGGCCACCTCTTGGCAGTGCCACCGTCTCCACAATAAGACTTCATAGCAGGCCTCACTATCATCTTGAAAACCTTTGCTTTCACTCTTCTGTCACAAATCACCCGACACTTGTCTCCACCCTCCTTGCACTCTCTACTTCAACTCTCTTGTGCATTGTCCTTTGCTGATTGACCCCAGGCATTTACACTCATCCACCTTCAATACCGTTGCTCTTTGCATCTTCATCTTTCCACCTGTCTCCCTCTCATCCAGACACATGCATTCTGTCTTGCTTCTACTGACTTTCATTTCTCTTCTCTCCAGAGCTTACCTCCATCTCTCCAGGTTCTCTTCCATCTGTTCTCTACTCCCACTAAAAGTTACAATGCTGTCTGCAGACATCATAGTCCATGGAGACTCATGTCAACCTGTCCATCATCATTGCAAGCAAGAAGGGGCTTTAAGCATTGATATAAATTTCTTAATATGGATGGTCACAACTATCACATTTTTTGAGTAGTGATTCATTTATTTAAAAAAAATACTCTGACTATATAAATGTGACTGAAGTATTATAGTACTACTACTGGCAGTTGAGATGGCAATTATGCTCTTCTAAGCTGTCTGCCAACCACCATTATACAATTAAGAGAAGAAAAAAAGTTCATTCTAACATCAGATGTGTAAAATGTGTGTAGCGCAGTCAGATTAGATGATACTGTATAAAAGGAGAAACTCACAAAGCCCTAAGCCTGCCAAAAACCTGGAATCAAAGACAAACTCCGCACAACACAACTCTATGACAGTCATTTGTGGCTGGCTTGGTGGGAGGTGATTTTCAAAGAATAGTCAAATAGCATCCAGTGAATATCTAATAGTATTTATGCCCATTTTTATTTTTTCAAGAAAAATAGCTCACCGTTTACCACGTGGATAATGTCGCACATATTCTCCAATATCATGAGCCGCCACTGCTATGACTTGAGGATCGTCAGACACCTCCAACAGCCTCGTCAAAATCCTTTTAAAGAAAAACATAGAAGAAAACATCAAAATGGAGATGTCTATCTGAATGAGAAGCTTCAACCCAACTTTATTCTCACTGATCTTCACATTTTGTAAGATGCTACTAGACAAAGACTTCAGAGAAAGCTTTCAGAAATAGTAGAAATGTACTTATTCTAACTAAGCCAAGCTTAGTCTTAGTGTTACTTTAAAAGCAAGAAAATCCAAAACTCTAAAATCTAAATCTAAGGATATAAGACAAAAGACATGCAGTGAAAAAAAGACAACATCTTCAGTGTGAGATTTAGGGAAAACGTAAAAAAAAAGAAAAAGGAGGGTAATTTAAGCTGAGGTGATGGGTGAGCTGATTACAGAGAGATGACAGTGATGAGACAATGAGGATTTTTACAGAATGTCAATAGGCACAACAGTGTGTGAACAGAATAATGAAGCACACGCACACACCAACAGATGTTTAATCTCTTGTGATCTCAGTCCGTTGATTAGACACACACCTGATGCAGGTGAGTGTAGGTCATGGCTGATAAATGTATAGCATGAGAGAGGTATCACCACACCAGAGAAGTGATGGGGAGTTACGTGTAAAACAGGATTTTTCCACAGCAGGGGTGGTAGCTGAATCTAGTCACGCCATGAACGGCTGCAGGCTGTCCAAGTGTTTTTCCACTGAACCAGTATCTCCAATTTAGCTCCACTACTGCGTTGACAAAGCACTGCTTTTGCTATGAGACAAGATGAAAGTATGCCACTGCCAGGGAGTGTAAAGCTTTTAATGTTAAGTGGAAACAGCGTTAAAGGTTCAGTTTTACTCTGATACTGCTTGAAGTGATCAGCAAACCGTCAAAGAAACTCAAAACCACAACTTCAAATGCACTTCTGAGGAGAAACACACCAAACTCTCCAGCACAGAAAAAACAAGGGGTTAAAACTCTACACTCGAGCTGAGATATTTTGTTCTAGAAAAAAATGGTCAGGAAATAGTTAAGGAGTGAAAAATCATAGCCTGTGTGTCCATCAATATCTGAACAAGCTGCACTTTGAGAAGCATTGTCCTTTTGCTTTCACGGAAGTGTCAAGGTAATAATAAACCAACTTTTCAAAGGCCATGGAGAAGATGAGTGATGTCATGACAGCACATGCTTCTTACTTGAGGAGCTCGTAGTTCTTCTCGTTTAGGCGGACAGCATTCTCACGCCAGAACTTCTCCGACTTGTGGACAGGACTCCACTCCAGACGGCCAGATTTGAGCTCAGAGCTGTACTCGTCAAATGAGCTGTTGATCAAATATAAAAAATAATACCTCAGCCAAAAACATGTTTTCAGTTGTGATGTGAAGACGAGTGATTTGAGAGCTGTAGTGCAACACAGTTCAAAGTAGAGAAATAAGATATACATATAATTAAAGTATATAGTAAAGGCAGTAATCACAATTAATGCTGCATTCACAGCCTTTGTTTTAAATAAAAACATCCTAGATTAAAAGACAGCCATATAAATATGACATATGAATTATTATTAATTCTAAAGAGCATTTATTTGTAATTATACAATACTGTATACCTACATCTGAGATATCTCATCATCCTAGTTCCAGGTTTTTAGTTAGCTATTAGTGAATGTACCTTATTCATGCAATGAAGTCAATTAGTTACCTGAGATCCTGCACACTCTCTCCGAGACTTTCAAGCAGGAACTTAATGTCCTCAGTGATATCCTCATCATCATACTTCTGCTGCTCAAGGTTCTCGAGCTGCTTTAGAACCTTGCACTGAATCATAGCCAAGGCATACTCCTGACGAGTCTCCCTCTCTGCTGACTTCTCCAGGAGATTCTGCCAAAGAAAATAATGAATGAATGAATGAATATTAATTCACTATTATGAAGAAATTTAGTTGTAGTCTGAATCAGACAGCACAAATGACTCAATAAATGAACAGGCAAATAAATCATCAAGTTAACTAATTAGCTAAAAGAAAATTACTCAACAATTTTGACAAATGGTTTAAATAATTCGTAATAATTAGGCAAAACCTCAAATATCTGCTTGTTACAACTTGTCAAAGATATGAAATTGCTTATTTACAAAAAAAACACATTTGCAACCACTTCTTTTGTGAACGTTATAATCCCGACCAATGCTTTAAGATAAGCAAGTCATGTAAAACTCGAAAAGTGCCCGTAAAACAACAAATACGACTTCAACTCCAGCACAGTTTGGGTGAAGACCCACTAAGTACTCATTTTGAATTTAAATAATAATAAAAATTTAAATAATGTTGGAGGAGGATTAATGATTTTGTGAATTGTGGATGAATGAACAGACAAACGACACCCGACACAGAAACCAATGAGGAGGACAACTCTGCAGCGTTATTATTGTACATTTATTTATAAGTTAATCATTGTTTTATGACTGAATCACTCTGAGTATATTGACTCTTGAGATACTGGTTGAACATGCGTGTCTGGTTAATTTATGAACAACCTGACACTGAACACCATGAAGACCAAAGAGATCATCGTCGACTTCAGGAAGCACAGGACTGACCCAGCCCCCCTCTACATCAGTGGTGAGCTTGTGGAGAGGGTCCACACCTTCAGGTTTCTTGGTGTCCACATCTCTGCTGATCTTTCTTGGTCAGATAACATCACAGCTGTTATCAAGAAGGCTCAGCAGCGACTTCACTTCCTGAGGGTCCTCAGGAAGAACAACTTGGACTCAAACCTGCTGCTGACCTTCTACCGCTCATCCATCGAGAGCCTGCTGACGTACT
>VOQJ01015342.1:0-11821 GCA_015052665.1 Apistogramma diplotaenia
TGTGTGTGTGTGTGTGTGTGTGTGTGTGTGTGTGTGCGCGCGCGCGTGCGCACCAGCAGTAGGTGTGATTGCTTGCTTGTCTGCTTGGTCACTGGTTATATCTCGGCTGTTGTTGCAGGTTTTTTTTAAAATCTGTCACAGTAGTACCAGCAGTGCCAGTCTAGCACAAATTTAGCGCAGAAGTGTCACTTGAGAATCTTATATCTTCTGAATTATGTGACTCATTTTGCAGCTCTAACACGATTTTTTTTCTTAATATACAATCTCCTAATAATCAACATGGATTAACAAAATGCTAAAATGTGCACACATCAACCACAAGAGTGATTTAATTGGTGAAAACATTGACTCAATCAAGTGCAATATTTTGCTCAACTGGTATTAATGAGGATGTTCCTTTGAAACACATGATCTACCTAAACAATGTTGCAGACCAAGCACAACTGCTCACCACAATGGCACTGCAAAACAACAGCAAAAAATGCTTACACATCAGGCTCTGCAGGATGCTCTGAAATAAGCTAGTGCAAAGAAGGCCGCATTCTATAACTTACATGACCCAGAGGATTGCTGTACAAAAGCACTAAATGGCAACCCAAGAGGTTGGTTTATATTAGGCAGGTATTTATTCAGTCACAGCTCTGAGCAAACTACTGTAGGTACTAGCAGACTTTTTGGGACACGACAAGATAAAGACAGCCCCTTGTATTAAAATCATGCAAACAAAAAATGTTTTTTTTTTTTTTTGCATGTTGATATTTTTTAATGTGCTGTGCAATGAGAAGCTATATAATGAGCACAAGAAGCAGTCAGTGCCAAGGCAGCGTATCAATGACAGCATAAAAAACACTGATTCAGACAACCAAAGAATAACATGCTAAACAAAAAGCTGCTGATCCAATATATACAGTAAGGAATGAATGTTTTTTTATGTAATGTATGTTTTCTTTAATATCATTAACTCCACATTAATGTAAGGTAAATATTTTTAATAACGCTGAGCCAACGGCTTTTCTTTGCTATCTTGCCACATACTCTATATTTTTTTCTGCTTATAGTGTGTAATGCTGCGGTAAATCAGAGTAATGCATACCAGCAGCATCATCATGGTTGATGGGAGGGGGAAGATGATTTTCATTTGAGGGAACTGTCTGAGAGATGTTGCAAGCCCAGCTTCCCACTCTTGATGTTTCCACAATCAGCCACAGGGAATCAGCAGCACATCTGCCAGTGCTCTTCTTCCAAGGCACTGATGGAAGAAAGGGAGAGGCATCCAGACCAAGATTGTTCCTGATTGTCTTCCTCACTCATCTTCCCCCACGGCAACTGTAGCTGTCCCTGAATAATATGTTTTGAGTCCTGTTCAGTGAAAGTAAGAGAAAATTATATCACATTTCTGTGAAACTTTCTGCAAGTTTATAAAAAAAAAAGAAAAAGGAAAGAAAAAAAAAATCCCACGTGCCCCGTGGGGAGTTTTTGTCCTCCAAGCTTGGGTCTTCTATAAGAGACGTAGATGCTTGAGGGTCTTGTCTATTACAGTATGTTAGCTGTTCCTAGGACTCTTCTGGACAGAGATCTCGGATGTCACTCCTGGAATCTGCTGGAACCAGGTGTCCGAGAATGACCAAGCTAAGATTCTGTGAGACTTCCAGATACACGTGGACAAACTGCTAATGACTAAACTGGTGGAGAAGCAGAGAAAGAAAGCCATAGTGATAGCAATAACTAGCAATAGCAACATCACGAAGAAGGAACACGAGAAGCTTGAGAAATACCACGGGCTGAGAGAAGAGCTACTGTACAGAAGATGTGGTAAGTGAAGGTAACAGTGATTCCCATAATAATCAGAACACTCAGGGCAGTGACCTCCAAACTGGGGGAGGGGTTCCAGCAGGTTCCAGGAACGACATCCTGTCCAGAAGAGCGCAGTCCTGGGAACACACCTAAGATATGGCACAGGACCCTGCACAGTATCTGTTTTGTTTCTCACATAATAAACAGAATGTAAATAAAACACAATCAGTCGTCACACATGCACCTCTAGGAAGGATCAGTGCATGTGTGAATCCAGCTTAAATTATAGTGCTTTAATATAAATTCTGCTGCAAGATGGAAAGGCAGCATTAAGAGGCTCTTAATGACCAGGAATGGCCACTTAATAGGGAACCCTTTTTGGGTTGTGAAAATGTTTCCTTTGAGCACTGCTACATGAACTCTTCACCAAAAAGACATTTACTTTCTATGATTGTTTTTGCTAAACAGGTCAAAGTTTAAATCTGCAACTAGTTCGTGAAAAACGTTTAAAAGCACTCAATATTTTCTTCAAAATATATTGAATACTGACTTTAAAAGTGTTTTCTTTTTTGTTTTCTACAATAAATTC
The DNA here is from genome assembly GCA_015052665.1 of Apistogramma diplotaenia. Taxonomy (NCBI): domain Eukaryota; kingdom Metazoa; phylum Chordata; class Actinopteri; order Cichliformes; family Cichlidae; genus Apistogramma; species Apistogramma diplotaenia. The sequence goes on from VOQJ01015342.1 coordinate 2,384, forward strand.
AAATTATCATCATTAAATAAAAGCGTTTAGTTGAATTCTGAAGAAGCATTTCTTCTCATTTCTGCCTAATTGCTAGCATTGTAAGTTAAGAATAATTACAGTAATTGGTAGTCTGCATTCTGAGTGTATTTGTATTTGCCACTGTGTGACCAACCAAGTCTTTATATTCATATTTGACTGTTTTACTTGCTTTGTATGTCATTTTAGTTGAAAGGGTCTTTGAAAAACAATGTGCACAAAAAAACAGGAGCACCTTATTAAGCATAAATTGTAAAGGTTTAGAAAATTAATTGAATTTAATTAATGAATTTCACTGAAGCGATAATTTAGTTTGTGGGTCTTACACCACTCTTTGTGCACGAGTTCCCATTGTACGCACAGCAGCAGTAGCCTTAGGCGGTTACGATTTGGGTAGCATTGTACTGTTTTGTTCCTGTACACTCTGTCTACAGACCTGGGGGAGAAATAGGATGTACATGTCTAATATAACTTTAAATTCTTTTATGTTTCCCATCAAACAGATAGGGCAATGTTAAGTGTAAAGAAAAAAAAAGGATGTCTGTTTCAATTACAGTAAGCTGTCAACATTATGATTTTTTTGTGTGTGTGTGTGTAACTGCCATGTATAGTCACATTTTCTTACAGCACTTTGATTTAAACCCTATGATGATTTATTATAGATGTTTCTTGTACACAGACAGCAAGACAGAGAGAAAGGCAGAGGGAGAGTGAACACAACTCAGCCCAAACTGCCTTGAAAAAAATGAAGGAGAAAAAAAAAACAATTCAGATGACTGATTGACACAGCACTCAATTCATCACAATGAGAGATGGTGGAAAGTATCTGACAACCAAAAACCACAGTTGGAAGGTAAACATGCACACGCTGCGTTTGCACACAGAAACCAACATAATCAGGCGCGTGAATGCACACGCGCGCGCGTGCACGAGCGTGAAAATAGTTCAATAGCTATTACACTGTAGCTTTGTGTAAATTTGGTATCAATGATTTGCTGCGAAAAAAAAAAAAAAAAAGCATTGGAGCTGTCGTGCCCGTCTGTGCATGTGTGATTTGTGTGAGTGCACGTGCAGCCTTGTGTGTCTCTCCCCACCTCTCCTACCCCTCTGTCGCTCACGTCCATAGCCATTAGTGAGGCGGCCGTTGAGGCTGCCTTGTTTTGACAGATGCTCACTGTGTCCAAATGCATCTCAGAGGACGTTATGGCGCTTGTCACACTCACCCACCTTCTCTCACTCTTTCTCTCTATTTCCTCCCCTCTCTTCTTTACTCTTACTTTTCCGGCTCTTCCTTGACCCATTCATGGGTTCAAATACAGTATTCTTAGTGCACTCTTGGTACTAACACTGATATATTATTCAATGTGCCCTGCACTCATTTTCCTAACCCCAAAGCATACCTATGTCTTATAATATGATCTTCCTGTGATATATCCATATAACTCATAAGTCAAGGTTAGCATTGTGTGTGCACTGAGGCGCTCCTAGCCCCTCAAGGCCTGGATGTGGATGAACTATGGTGAACTGAGTGGCAGGTTAGCCTTTCATTGTTTCTTTCTTGGAGGCAGAGTTTTGAAGAAGCAGGGGGATGGTGAATACAATACCGGGCTGAGAAGGTCTCTTGGTCATTCACGAGTCCCCTGCCACTGTGTTCTCTCAATACTAATCTACGTGGACACAATGAGGCTACTGCTAAAGCGGACATCCTATTGGCTTCAAGACACAAATAGAAGCTAGTCTTGGATTTAAAAAGGAAAAAATAAGCTTATATGTAGTAATCAGTGTTGGGCAAAGCATTACTTTTAATGCATTACTGTAATCACGTTTCATTTTTCTGTAACATGGTGATGTCCTGTGCTATTGTACTAAATTAAGTAGTTACATTACAGTTACAATTATGTTGTTATTTGTTTTACAAAGGTTATTCAATTACTGTAGCTGCACATTGGAGTGACTGGAAAGAAATGAAAAATCAAACATGCCTTATTTTTCTTGCTCACTTGTGCTGCAATCAGCCGATTTCAGTTCCTAAATATGGAGGAGCAACAACGTGGCAAAGTCTACAACCTTTGAAGAGTGGAGATATGAACAACTTTGAAGGACACAAGTGTGATCATAAAGTGCAAACTGCGCCCCAGAACAAAAACAGCCGCATGATACTGTTAACACAACATCGGCTTTTTTCAGACATCTGCACAGACGCCATGCTCACACAAAGCTAGCAAAGAGCCAAGTGTGATGATAAAGCTGAGTGCTCGCTGACCCCAACAACCAGGGGCCTGATTTTCGGCAGGTCACACAGGCAGCCATCAGCAGTCTGGCTTGTAGCATCATAGCCTCCATTTCTACCTTTACATACAGCACAAGGCAAAAATTTAGACACAGTGGGTAAGTGTGTCTGAACGTTTGACTGGTATTGTATTTCTACTATGCAATCGCTTTGAGGTCGCTTTGGGCTGGTTTTCACTTTGCTTTGTTTTGCTTTGTATTAAGACTCAAACAGTAAAAGAAAGATTAACTGTATATCCTCATTTGGACAGGGATTCGTGTCAGTGTGTGGGACTGTAGCCCCAGGTTTATAAGTGGTAATTAGCTGACAATGCATTTCAGGACATGTTACAGAGTAACCGAAAAGAAATGTAACAAGTGGTGTAATGTTACTTTCTCCAGGAAGAAAAAGAAAAAAGTAATGTGCAATACTGCCCTGTTTCTGAATCTGAAAGAAAAAAATGAAATGAAATCAAATGAAAATTTGAATTGCCCTCTCTTATGACACAGCAATGGGTAAAATAATAATAATTAATAGTAAAATGTGTATGAGATTAGAGTAGTATACAATTAAATAATTATTCCACCATTTGTATATGGTGGTAAATGATGGGTTAAGAGGCTTTTCTAGGGAAAAAATGCTCAGAGGAACTCATTTAAAAAGCATAAGAAAATCATTAGATGCTAAACAGCCTTCATGTTAATTCCAAAAAATTGGTAAGAAATTGCCAAAAAATATCCCTGCCGAAGTCCCTCTGGCTTATAGATTCATGCTTATCACCCTATCCATCAGTCAGCCCCTTTTCCCCCAAATCATGCATTCAAATCTATAAAGATGACAGTTACCCATACTCGTCGATCAATTTATCTGTTTTTCCTAGAGGGGGTTGAATCGGTTTGTTAGAAGGCATACTTAACGAAAAATTTGAGTATTTTTTAAACCTGATGCTAGTTTCTAGACTTTATGGGGTCTAGATTATTAATAGGGACAAAAATATTTGGAAATTGTTCAATATTGAGCAAGATGGATATAACTAGCAACCGTGAAACAGTTCCAACGTAATCCCACAGGACGATCGTCTGCATTCAAGAAAAGTGCTTGTTTTCCAAGGCTCAGGTTGTTGAGCAAAACATTAGCAAAAGATCCCTACAGAGAGACAGCAGTGCCTAACAAACGTCTCAAACAAGGAAAAGTCTCCAGTTACACACTTACAGAAAATGTAGTTATGGTTATTGAAACGATTTTTAAAAAAAACAAAACAGTAAACACAAACAAATGGTTTATGGGCGCAGAGTTCTGTGTTGTGGCAACGCAATGACACAGTACCCTTCACAAAGCTTTTGCAGAGTAACTTTGGGAAATGGGGACATGCTTAAGATGTGACCAGCTGTGCTACAAATTAATGAAAATGCTCCTGTTCATGCACTGCACCTTGCAAACCATCTGTTTTCTGTGGCCATTTTGACTAAGATTACTGGTGTCAATCACTACGAGAGCACAAAAGACCATTTTCTTGAAGAAAAATGTTCTGCAGACGTACTGGAGTTAATTTTATTAGCTCAAGCTATTTTGTTGACATGGCAGGATAACCTAAAAATGACCGACACTTACATTGAAGTACCATTCTGAGCCTGCATGTCTGACAAATATACTGTAAACATAGCAATGTCAGGCAATAGCCCTGTAGGATTATTTTGCAGATGCTTTACCATTACTGGTTATTGCTCAGTAGTGAACTGACTCCAAACATCTTTGTCCCTATTAAAAATTTAAACCCCAAAAGATAGAAAAATAGGGCCCAAGTTTAAAAAGAGCCGAATTTTTTCTTTTACCTGTACCTTCCTAAGTCGTTCTATCACTTATGCGTGCTTCTAGCCAGGCAAAAGTGACCTTGCCTTGAGGATTGAGAACTGCAGAGCTACCCCTCCACACCTCTTCTTTGTGCCTCTCCTCCAGTGCAGCCTCACTGTGGTGACTTAAGAGAGGAGAAAGGATGTCTGTGACTCTCTCTTCGAGTGCCTTGAGTGTGTGTAGCTGCATGTGTTTGTGTGAGTATGAGTTGGCCAGGCTTCAGGAGGGCTGAATCACACCGTCTGGGCTCTCCGTTGGATGGACAGGACTTGGCTTAGGGCTGAGAGGGTCCTTTACGCCTCAACACACGCTCTCCCACCTAAACTCTCCTCGATCCTCCTCACAAGTAGTGGGGTGATGAGAGGAGACGTGCCAATACATCCAAGATTTCAGCCACTGCTGGAGAGAAGAGAGATGGAAGGAAAAAGTAGAAGAGCATACAGAGGAGATGGAAGTGAAAAGTGTGTGAGGCCTCATGTGTGCATGCACATGCAAGTACTTGTAAGTGCACATAGAAGATAGCAGTGCAAGCACTGTACTCAAGACACGAAGTGCAGGGGGACAATGAATCACAGCGAATACAAGTGGACCAAAATAAAGAGACAGAACCTGAATTGACTACATGCTCACAGTTAACAGCATCCTTTCTCCCACCTTGCCAGGGAGCCTGCTAGTCTCAGCTCTAAATGGCAGGAGGGCGAAAAAAGGTTGGGGTCAGCTTCATCTCTCTGCTCATATTCTCTACTCTATCTCACCTCAATCTGGCCGGTGCAGACTCAGCCCTGGCCCGGAAAGTTTTCAATTCAGATTCCAAAAAAACAATCTGGCGAACTTCATTTCCTTTCCCCGAAGCGGAGCACAAACAGCTCTTGCGGGCAGTTGAGTTCAGTGTGTGTTGCATCAATATACAGAAAAATACCCAGAAAGCTTTTCTTTTTACCCTTATTCCCATCAGTATAACCTATTATTAGTAGGGATATTACATATCATACCGGCCTTGTGACGACAACGTGTAGCTGTTAAACCATATCCTCAGGGACATTATACTATTATTATAGTCACATATTTTCTTCTCTTTTCATTTTTGAGGGAAATTTGATAATTTATTAATTGATTTGTTTTTTTTCCTGTGGATGAAGCTTGATTGATTATGATGATTGTCATGTGACTGCAAACACTTTTCAGTCCCACTGTCTGTCTGTCTGTCTATAACACAAACTTTGTATTGCTGGGATGTCTATCAAAGGTGTCCAGGTGATGTTCAATAACTACAGCAGACTTATGTTCTCGACTATTGGACTCGACACTGAAAAAAAGACCATTACCTGACGGTTATTCCTTGGTGAAACGTTTGCTTTGTTTAATCAAATATCCATACAGAGATATTACATGTTTATTAGTGAGGTCTGCAGAAGCTGAAAATGTGCAAACCAGCAGCTGACTGTAAGATTCATTTCGTCATAGCCTACAGAAATGATGATGGTGGTTTAAATTTTCCCTTGTAAATGTTGGATGCAAAAAAACTAATAAGCTTATTTCCCCAAATGCTGAATAATTTATTTCACTGGGTAATCCCTTTAAGGTCAGAGTTTTAAAGAAAGGAACAAGGAAAACAACACTAAAACAGACACACCCAGAAATACAGCAACAGACAAAAGCACAGCAGCACACAACAAACAAGCATCAAACATGCCAAAGAATAATAATAATAAAAAAAAGATAAAAGCTACATGCTCCAACTTACAGGCATAGGCAGACAGATTTTCTACCTCTTGGCCTTTCCCTGCATGCTTTGCTGTGATGGGTGACTTGATCCTTGTTCCAATCCGAGCACACACACCTCTCGGAGGAGCGGCGATGTCACTGGAACATAGAGGAATAGAAATCAAATCTGTTTGAACTGAGAGTAAGCGAGGGAGAGTGTGCCAGAGGACAAGTCAGTGATAACGGATAAAAGAGGAGGGGGAGTATAAGAATGATATTTGAATTATGTAACTCAGCTCAGGGATGATTTGGACGATTCCACCATTGACACCAACATCATTTCTCATTACCTGAGAGCTGTGTGTGCCCGGCGCTTTGCCTCGTCCCGTGAGTCATCTCACACCCAGCTATCAGAGAGAGAGAGAGAGGACGGGGGGGAAGGGACAGAGTGAGGTGAGATGTTTGTGAGATGAGAGACAAAAAAAGCTGAAAGCACACATTTGTATATAGTAGAAATATAAGAAGCAGGATGTTCACACATTTGGAACAGCGAGTCTGTCCGCAGGTATTTTACATACTGTCGCCGGCCTCGTATTCACTTCAAGCTGCTGCAGACAAAATGATCGATTTTATGTGTGCGTGTGTAATGTGTGCCACCAAAGAGCTGACAAGGTATTTTAAATTTACAGTTAAACTTACTTTCTGTTCATTACAGACAGAAAGAAGAACAAAACGTTTTGCTTGTGTACTTGAGTCAATGCGATGGTTTAAAATCAGTGGCTGATAGATCCTGTCTTTTATACAGTATGGGTCAGTTACTGTTGTTTGAACTTGAGTGACTAGTGATAAACTGTGCCGATTGTTCAGTTAGCACTTAGCAGAGGTCGTGTAAAAAGAGCGGTTAGTACAGTATATGGTTCTGTTTCTGTGATTAAAAAGTCTTACATCTAAAAGACTGGATTCTACAGAGTATCAGACATGTAAATATAGCATCGTTAACCTTTTAATTAACAAGTCTTATGATGGGTTATAGTGTAAAAAAAAAAGATTAAAACGTGTCAATTTTCTAATTGTATTAATGATGATAATAATGTGATGATGATGATATGAAATACGGCGATGATCATACAGCGGTTAAGATGGCAGTAAGCACTGGAACCTGTTGTTAACTGGGAGTTGAGGTGAAAAAAGGACAACCTTGAATAAAAGGACAACCCAAAAGTTGTAAAAGCAAAGTCATTCAAAGCAATTAAAAAACTCCTTTATACATCCAATGACAGAGGAGTGCAACACTAAATCAGAGATGTCTTTTAAAGAAAATGTGTTTTTGATGGTACTAATAGCAAAAGTGTTCAAAATTAAATAACAGACGCATGTATATGATGATGATTTTTTAGACGCCAGCCACTGAACGTTTATAGTTTAGAATATTTTCAATCAGGATTAAGATTCTAATATTTGTAAGAGCGGATATTTCCCCCTGATGTCTGAGTTCTGAGTTGCCAAACTAATGTAATCCTTTTTTTTTCTATTTCTAGTCATCGTCACTGCTCCTAATTGATCCTTAGCCGTACTTGCAGTAGAAGCATGTGAAAGCACTGACATGCCCCAGCCTGCGTACGTATAGTTACAACTGTGACATTACTGAAGCTTCTTGTGTATCTGTTTTTTGGCTGTGTTTTGTTAAAGTTATGAAAAAAGAGAGCATGCTCTTCCCATCACAGGGCACACGAGCACCCAGATACTTACACACAACATGCTTGAGTTGTGCCAGTCTTCTCCTCTGCGCTCTGTCTGTGTGGGGGTGGCTGGTGCATGACACATTGCTTAAAATAGACATTCGCTCTCTTTGCAAGAGGAGGTTGACAAAGAAGTGAGAGGGAATGAAAGCTCATAAGGGAGCGAGAGAGTGTGACAGAGACAGAGGAAGACAAAGGGGGGAGAAAGAAGGAAAGTCAGGGAGGAAGAAAGAAAATCCTTCCAATGCGCCAAACTAGAAGTCAAAGGAAACAAATACATGCGAGTTTGAAATGGAGATGGAAAAGGGGAATGAATATTTCAGGTGAGGGGAATGAGACAGAGTTCCAAGAATGTAAATGGGGACAGATGCACGCAGCAGAGATGTGACACATTTAGCAGACACATAGCTACAGACCTCTAGTTGTATATTTTGTAATAATGGAAAAAAAGAATCTGTGCAATATGCATTGATTCTGCTCTTCACTGTAGCTCCAGCAGCATGTAACGAGTCAAAGTCGTGATGAAGCGTTTTAACAATTTCCACTGATCATCACTGACATCTACCTAGCAAAGGCTATTTAAGTGGTTTGTACTGTATAAGACACAAGATATGTATAAAAAGGCTGCACAAGCTTTATTAATAATTATACACTACACAGTGTCTCTTCTGACAGCTCTGTCAGAAGAGACTTAACTTAAGATGGCTTTGGAGCTGGATGATGAAAAAAGTTCAGATGAATCACAGTTTACAGTGGATGGCTGTTAGTACCTTCCGTCATTGTTAATCTGTACTCAACAACACCTAAAGTTGAGCAGTCAGCAGGAATGAAGCTGGCTTGTGTGTCATCATTCTGTCTCCCTCTCCTCCCCCTTCCCCCTCCCCCCTGCAGCACACATCTTCCTAGTGCTTAAGATAAGTGACAAGGCATCAGAGCCAAAGAAGTGCTTTAATACCAAGAGAAAACTCTGTGCCCACACGTGGGTGGATGCCTCCATCTGCGTGTGCAGTTAAAAATGTGGGTCCGCATTGTGCAGTGTGTGTGTGTGTGTGTGTGTGTGTGCATGAGCCTTACAGTGGGAGCTGAATATTCTGATGTGTGCGCACACTTTACTCTTTTTTTCCGTGAGAGTGCACAAGTTTTGCTTCTACTGTAAATAGTTGTGTAGAAATGCCTGTGAGTTTGTGTGCGTTTGTGTGCCCCCTCTCGTCTTGGTAAGGTTATCCATCACTCCAAGCATCAGATGACATCACCACCGACCCCCATCCTGCAACTCTTACCCTTCCACCCACCACACACTCTCCACTCTAAAGGGTTGGCTGGATTCCACCACGCACCTTCCTCCTCCCCCTCCTCCTCTGTTCCTCATGTCCTGCATTTAACTGAACTCCGGTTCTGTGGTGAAAGTGCTGAATCATCACTGCTGGCCTCACTATATACAAGGCTGACATGGGTCAGGTGTAGGGTGTGTTCGTGTGCGCCTGTGCATGTCTATTTTTCTATATGGGGTGGTGGTTTTGTAATCAATACAGTGTCACCTCTCAGCCCCTATACTCTTGTAAGGCTGTAACTGCATTAATGAACTGTGATCCACAGGGGGTACATTATGATGGCTGCTAACTTTATTATTAAACCTCATGCTATGGCCCTGGGAGAGAACTGCAGTTTCAACTGAACCCTTAATGGACAAGCTTTTATTTTTTCATTCTTCTAGTAATATAGACTTATGTTCTGGACAGTGGGTCTTAATTGCCGATCAGGGGTGGGGTGTGGAGTAGGGGTGTAAGCACTGGGAGGGTTTTTTTTTTTTTTTTTTGCTGAACTGAGGTGAGCAAGTCACTTTTGGCCTTTAATGGT
>VOQJ01015343.1:0-10300 GCA_015052665.1 Apistogramma diplotaenia
TTCAGCTCTCACTCTCTCTCTCACACACACACACACACACACACACACACACACACACACACACACACACACACACACACACACACACACACACACACACACACACACACACACACATTTACCATGGAGTTGTACTGTGCATTCATTTAGTCTTGCTCTCCAGTATTGTATCTTTGATTGCAAAGTGCCAGAAGGAAGCACTTTGCTTTTATGTTCCCAGCTCAAATTATTAATTGATGTTATTACAGTTTTATTTACATGGATAACCACCATTAGCTAACTTTTTCATTCTTTGGACTGTGCAGCTGAAGCCACTCGTTTGTGGGTGAGTTTGTTGAGTGTTTTTCTGTTTTGCTGAGCGTGCGTGACAGAGAGACAAAAAACATTTGAAAGAGATTTTGTTTTGTTTTTTTTGAGAAAGCGCCTCATCACCTCAAAGTTCTGCTTCTGTGTGCAGGAAGAGATGGAGCGAGGTATCAAGGTTGGGTAGTAAAAAAAGGGAGTGGATTGGGGACGAGGTGGGGGTGGTGTAAATTCAACATGGGGGGAGCTGGATGAGGAGAATATCAATCGGGCATGCGGCGTAGAGGCAGCCTGCCACAGCCTGCTTCAGGAGAAAGATTAGAGAGGGGATCAGTGTCATCAGCAGCAGGAGAGTAATGGTGCGGGCCAGGTTCAAGGCTGGAGCCAAGAACGTATCGGCATAGCAGCCACCCCCTTCCCATCACCCCTCATCCCCCTCCCCTCACCCCCTTGCCGACACCCACCCTCCCCCCACATGAAATAGAGGTTAACCGCCAATCCAGACTTTTTCCCGTCTTTTACTGAGGGTGAAAACTACCGCTGGGAGTCTCAGGACAATTTTTATATAGGATTAGAAAACAAAAATCAATATTTAATTATCTTTGAGCTTTTTGTGTCACTGCATCTTTAGGTCAGTAAGTTTTCAGGAGCGAGGGTCGCCCCGACACTGTAAGTGAAGGAGTCGTTAAAGAGCAAGCGCACCCCCCCACACACACACACACACACACACACACAAACTCCATGTGGTTAGAGTCACATCAAAGTGTTATAGCAGTTTTATTAGCATGATTTAAGTGTGATAAACTTTCCAAAGTAAGAACATTTTTAAAAATGTCATTATTTTTAGTTGAATTGGTTGTTTAGCATAATTTTATTTGAATCCAAATTTTCCACTGCCAGCTGATCATACCCCCCTTTAACGCTTGGACAAAGCCTTAAACTTCCAGGTTAGTTCAATAATACATTTGACCCCAATGCAGAGGGATGGTTCAAAGCCAAACTATCATCTCTGGCCCTTTTACACCTGTGCACTGCACATTACATGCACCCCAGTACATAAAACACTGGCTGTTTACGTGGCTCTCAGACATTTTAGATTAAGGTGGCTCTTTAGCGTTTTTTTCCCCTGTGGCAGTGGCCGATGAGACCGTGGAGTGGATGTGACGGCCGCTTAAGCGGTGACAAGCAGAAGGTCAGTGTCGTTGATGAAGGAGCGAGGCCAGCTGGCCCTCTGATGTAGCCATCCTTTAAAGCAGAGAGAGAATCTATCCTATTTAAGGCAGACTCCCAGACAGACATGGCCACGAAAGACAGTAAAGGATAGCGAGAGTGAGAGAGAGGGAGGGAGAGCAGGGAGAAGGTAAGACAAAAGGAAGTAGGCAAGGTAAAAGGAATGGCAGAGACAGAGAGCTTTAAAGTCCCCATTCTGATCAGTACCTCTGTAGCAGGCAAAAATGTTCCCCAGTGCCCTGGGCCATTTATTAAAGTGATGAAGAGCAGAGTGGCCCACTATGAATCAGACTCCCCTGTCTACTGTGCCGCATCGGGATACTCATGGCCAGATACTGTCTTCACTTGATTGCGGTGATGCTTCTGTATCTAGCCGGAGCAGCCAGGGTTGCCGAGGGAGAGTCTGAGAGTGCCAGGTGGAGGGAAAGGAGAGAGAAAAGGAGGCTTTTCTCTGTGAATACATATTTCTATTTGGAAATAATGAATAAGATTAAATCTGATCGGTTGGAACTTAAGTAAACTGGCTTGTTACAGTGGTGGAAAAAACTGTTGATGCAACTAACCAGTTCAGTTCATTCAGAGAGATGAGTGAATATTCATTAGCAGCTGAATAATTTTTGTTTTTCATTTTAACTTACAACCCTGCAGCATTGCTACATAATTGTCTCTTCATCCAAATTTTGTTTTATTACTGCTCACTTTTTACCCACATGTGCATTCTTTATTCCGTCTTTGTGTGCATGCATACGAAGCTGCGTTGCACCATGCTGAGCCAAGCTACGCTGCACCACTCATATGCCTCATTTCCCTTTATGAGAATGAGGGAAGTCCCATACGCTGATTATACTATATATAGCCCGTTGTAATCATAGACCAGTGGAAAGTAGACAGGCAGTGTGGGGATAGAGCCTGACACCGTATCACTGAATTATAAATGGGAAACTCATCTCTGCGTTTGGACCACAGAGAAGGATGGAGAGAGCAGGAAACGGGAGGAATTCTGAATGTGAATCTTCCACAGGGTTGTGTAGTTTACTGAATGACAGATTTATAACACTAATTATGAGTTTTCGCCTTTAATAAAGCATCAGCCGTCGAGAAAGGTGAGGATACAGGTGCAGATAGATTGTAACACCCGGCACCGATAAGCTCTGTTCAAAAGCCTTTCTGGAGAAGTTCTAAAGGTGTTATTGTCGTACATATGAGTGAGCTGTCAGGATATTTCCTCCCCCTAACCCCCTCTCTGTCTTTTACCTCTCTCCCTCTCCCTCCCTCTGACACCTTCCCTCAGCGTAATACACACCAGCAAGCAATCGATACGTACTCAGCCGAGAGCCAGGAGGAATTGTGGCAGTGTAGGCACCACACATTACAGGGTGGCCAAGGCCAATAAGCTGTGGAAGGGAGAAGGAGAAGGACAAAATTGGAGCTAAATAACAGCTTCTACACACACAGACTCCTCCTGACGCCTGGAATGTTTTTTTGCCGCGCATTAGGTCTTTATTCTTCGCTGTCAGTGGCATTTATTCAAATTTGGATGCAGCGCGCTGTCATTTTGATCGAAGTGACTTTAATTTCGGGGTGAAGTGTTCCTTTAAAAAATACTCTCTCGCCACCCACCTTATTATGCTTATTATTGTAATGAATGTGATGAAATGCACAGAGAGCAATAGCAAGAAGATATGCTACTATGTTTCCATAGCAACATACAGTATCACACCGCCGCCAGTGCATTAAACATGTAAATGACAGACACAACCTATTAAGTCTGCTGCGATACAGTATGTGAACACTGTCTGCTTGCGTGTGACCGTGAGTCTCTGTCCGCCGGTGTGCACCCCCCCCCCCAATATGGTTTAACTTAATTTTTTGTGCCAAGTAACAAACCTCAGTTGGAATATAACAAGAGAGTCTGGAGAACATGTAATTAATTTTAGTAGGATTTACTGTAAAAATGTAGATCACAGAAAATCTGTCATATTTGCTAATTAAAGTTCTATGGTTTAATTTAATCTTATTTTATTTAGCTGTTTGTCTCATGCTTCCCTTCCATACAAACAAATGATCTTATCACACTAACAAGGGGACAGATTGTTCAGAAAGGAAGTAGCGTAAAGAAAGTCGAGTTATGAAGTCACAGTTGTGCGGCGTCAGCCATTCCTGCAGGCTCACAGTCCTGTTACATTTTCACATCCAGTGTATAACACAGCGCATTTAGTGTGTGACCGTACTGCACTCCAGCTAGCATTAAACAAGACTAAACCATCCAAATTCTGTCTAATTGATTTCAAGACTGAAGCGCATTCAACTCTTTAATGCTCTCTCGGGGCTGTTTCTCCAAAGGAAAAAAAAAAATTATAACCCAAAGAAACAATTTTGTCACACACCCGTTGCCTGAGTTCCAAACAAACATTATCTGCAGCACACTGGGTAAGCAAACATGATGCAACGGAAAGAGTGAAGTTGCATTTTATATCACTGGGTAAACTTAATAAATTCAAAGCTCATGCAACAAACCGTTCCTCAGTGTCTATCTGCTCGTGCATTAGCTAAGACAGCATAGATTTGAAGCTGTCGCTATCACAAGCACAACTATTTTTTTGTAATAGCAGGTTTCTTTTTTTTTTACTTTAACAAATACACATTCATGTGTCAAAAATAAGAGCCAGACACAGCTGTAAGGTGCCACTGAGTTACAAGTGAGAAGAAAACATATTTGCAGTATGCGCTGGTATTTATTAAGCAAAACCTTTGAGTTGTAAAATCCTTGAAAGCTTAAGTTCTCTCACAAATATGCCTCCATCTCCTACGGGATGCATCCACAATAGATGTCACCTGTTAAGCCGCAAGATTACGACTAACTTCTGGCTTTTGTTTATTGCAACTCTGTAGTTTCGCTGAAAAGAATTAAATATTATGGAATAAAAAAAAATATTTCTGCAGGTGATTCAAATTAATGTTTATTGCGGAATAAACATGTTTTTGTTTACTGTGAGGAAAGCGTGGCGCCGTTTTATATCCACTATTCAACAGCTGTTTTTTGATCATAAATTTAAAACGAACATGCTGTATACCGTGTCATTTTGTGTATGTTTGGCGTCTGATTGTTGGTTAAAGCACTTCACAATTTAAGCTTCCTGCTGGTTGAAAGATCCCCCGAAGTTACTGAAAGGAAAAGGCCTCCAGCATCATCAGTCCTCCTGATTACAATCAGTGGCATCCAGACAACAGCATTTGGCAAGAATTAGATGCAAAACATCTGTCATTTTTACCTCGGGAATTCAAAAGAACAACAAAAATAAGACTTCGAAAGAGCTCGAGACGGCCATATAAATAATTTTTATTTTCCATATCTCAACTTTCCAACTGCACTTCAACTTTCTGTATTCAGACACGGGAACTTTTAGAGTGTAACGGCATTTTAGACCAACAGCGCTATCTGAAATGTTGCACACGCCATGACATGAGCTTTTATGTAATTGTGTCAAGTCTGGGAAACTGTTAGCCATCCGGCTCTTGTGAACAACCTCATCTGTGGAGCATCAGAATGCACTTTACTTGCATATTCACGCATAGCTGCATTCTATGTAGTGTATTGGATAGTGAGGAAGCCTCCCTCCGATGCTCTCCGCAGTCACAAATTAAAATGAGTTACTGTTTATCCACGCTTTGCTTTTATTCACTTTCACTTTGTCTAATGCTTTTCTATTTATCTCTTCTCCCTCTTTCTCCATCCTCTTATATCTCAGTCTGCTGTTGCTGCTGCTGCTGCTGTTTAGTCTCTGTCTGGGCTAAACATGCTCTTTGCCTCCAATTTATCTGTCCCACCTTCTCCCCCTCTCCACCCAACCCTTCCACCTTCATCCCTCTCTCTTCCTCTCTCACTCTCTCTCTCTCCCCTCATCTGTCCTCGCCCCTTCTTCACTCATAGATTGACTCTTTCCAATTACATGAGCCGTTTCTTCAATCACACTGTAACAAATTACCTGACAAATTAAAAAAACACCAGTGATATTTCTGGGCTTTAGCATGGGCCATTCTTACACTTAATGAAATTTGCTAAGCCATACATCAGGAGTCTGTTGTCAGCCATGCATAGCTCTTCAGATCTTCCTGTTTCCCCCTGCTGTTTTAATATGCTTTATACTGATAATTATTTCCGGACAAAATCTACATCTCAGTAGTCTGTGCTCTTGAGGTTTTCCTTATTTTTTATGTTACCCCCTTAAATTAGCTTAACTTTCTTTTAAAATTTATGGATTAAAGGGAAATATTTGTGCATCCTAATTTGATAGATTTTTTTTTTTGGGGGGGGGGTGGGGCAGTCTGTAGATTCCACCGGCAGGCTGTGAGAGCCGTTTCACTGATTAATACTAATATATTCAGAGGTAGATACAGTGTTTGTTAATGTCAGTCTACACGAATATTCTTCAGTACGGCTACGAAGCACATCTTTGGTTTCTTCTTGCACCGAATCGAAAGTGCAGAACATCCGAAAAAAAATATCATGAATAATATTTTTTCTACAGTTCCAGGATTAATCACAGAATAAATTTACTTGTGAAAGGATTTTCCAGGCTCTGAGAGGTGAGATAAAATGATTCAGGGTGCAGACAAATATATGTACCTGTGAACATCCATATTTCAGCTGCGTAACTGCATTCTCATTTTTCACATTGTGTATTCACTTTAACATTCCACTCTAAATTGAGCTATAGATATGTTTCCCCCTGCGCTGTGCGTCCACGTGCGCGCACGCGTGCGTGACTGCGCGCACTGTAGGTAGGTGGATACACTTGTGCTTTCCTGCAAATGCTAATTTGAGTTTACCTCGGCTTGACATTCAAAGGCTCTTTGCAAGAAGCAGCATGACAGCAGGCCAAATGACATACTGTAACCACCTATGCAGTATCAATAATGATAATGTAAATGAATATTGAGTGTACTTAATGTGGGACATGACATGTTATACAGTAATTTAGAGCAGGAAACAGTCTATAAGAACACCGACTGAAGGCATCAACTGCTTGTGCTGTATCATGATAACAGGGAGTATTATTGAATTGTTATGACTTTTTATGTCATGTTTTGTGCTATTGTTTTGAAGTGCTGCACTAATGGCTTATTGAACCTGCCAATTCACGTTCAGCTGAGTGTGCGAAAGCCCTCTTTGTTGTGAAAGGTCTGACTGTTGTGAGCGGCTTACAGCCTCTAAGGTGGTAAACCGTCTGAATACTATTTCAGAGTTTGCAGGGATCCATTTTCCCATGAACAGAAGCATTCCATCCAGAGGAGGGATTCCTGGTACTGGATGGAGCTCCGGACACAGAAAGCAGATGCTGGTGTTGGACCCCTGCCAACATGTGCAGGAGACCAAGGACCCGGATGGTGCGTATGAACAAAGACAGAGAAATGTTTGCTTTTTAGATGTGAATTTCAAATGGAGGGAAAGCTATAAAAAGCATATATCCAGAACTGAAAGTCAAGGCCAAAGGCCTGTCAGACAGGCGCATATGCAGCACTGCTCATTGGAGACAGATTCATCGTATCAGTACGCTTCCTCCTGTGGAAGTGCTGCACAGGGCTTTCTCCTCCACAGTACCTAACATGTTTCTAAAACGAATGCCCTGTACAACATTTTAACGTAACACTGCTTCAAATTATGTGACAGCAAATTTTCATGAACTCGATACAATACTTCCTGGTTCTGTAAAAATCTATTTCCAGGAGAGGCCAGCTCTTGTAGTCATGTAAAGAGGATCTTATAAAGCAAAAGTTTTCTGCCTGGCAATGCAGGATAATGTTAATGGCTTCCACACTTTGAACACATTAAATGTCACCACCAGGTAAAGCAATGTTAAAATGTAATGCGCCCTTTTCCCTTTCTCTGTAAGAAAGCGACTGTTCTGAAAAACTTTGACCCTTCTTTTAAACTTACCAGTGAAAAGAAACTCTGCAAAAATGTGTCCAAAACTGTGTCTGTGCACGATTTACTCGAATCAAGTCAGGAGAAAAATGAAAAACCTACAAGAATAGTTTTAAATCTGTTATCTCTGGACAGACACGGGTTGGCGTATGTTGTTTCAGCCTTTGTACTAAGCTTAGCTGCTGGCTTGGGCTTCATATTTCTAACACCAGAAAGCAGAGGACTACATTTTTCAAGACTGTTATTTTAATTCTAAATAAAACCTGAGTGTACCGACGTTGCAACGGGCTTGTCTCCTGAGCCATGTGTTTCATTTTCAAAACACAATTGAAAACAAACCTGAAATAACAAGTCCAAAATTTCTGCTCTCAGTTCTTTTGCAGATTTTGATTGGATCCACATGGAAAAATTAACACAGAGCCTGAAATTGAATCAGCTCCTTGACCTCTGTAAGCTTTTAATGACCCCCTCCCGGTAGGTTTTAAGGGACATAAATCTCTGAGAAATATTTGTCCTCCAGAGCACCTGCTGGATGGCCAGACAGCTCACCACAGCTAGAACACTTTAACGACAGCTGAGACGACTTTTCAAGGCAGTGCTTTCTTTCCAGGTCAGACTAAAACGCACTTACAGCTCTCCCAGCACTGGATGGCTTCCACGTACACTGTACTGTTGGGTTACGGCCATATCAGTAACACCAAATTCTGTAAAAAAAAATACGTACTGTATATATAAGCTCGATATTTATGTTGGTCATAGTTGGTGTCTTACTCCTTCTATCCAGCCTTAGCTCTCGGGAGATGTTTTGAAACCTTAAAGGCCTCTTTGTTGTATTGACTTAACCTTTAATTAGCCAGGATGCACAGCAAGTTTAATGACTTTGTGCCTCAGGTCATGGTCAATGTAGAAAACATCACAGCCTTTTAACTCTTGTGGTATCCCTCCACTGATAATAAAGATGACATTTCAGGCAAGGGTATAGGAAACAGTCTATATATTCCTTTACTACCATAAATACCAGCGTGTGTGTGTGTGTGTGTGTGTGTGTGTGTGTGTGTGTGTGTGTGTGTGTGCGCGCGTGTCTGTGTCCCCACCTGCATGTGTGTTTACAGCAGGCAGTGAGTGAGTTCGCTCGAGTGTTCAGTAGGATGCTATAAAAGTCAAAAACCAAATCAGACCCAAAGGAGTATTTTCACCAAAAAATTCCCAGCCAGGAGAAAGCAGTAAAATGTTATGTGTTCTGTGGGAGCACTTTGAACGGAAGAACCTTAACATGACATGATGCCTGAGCTCCACTCTGGCCGTCAGCGCGTGATGCGTCCAGTGGGAAGCAAAAGCCTGTGACATTTGCCACCTTCTGTCATCTGACATCGGAACCAGAATTGACTAAGGCCTAATTTTACGTGTTGAATGGGGTTAACTGTGTTTTATTTGACTGTGTGTATGTGTGCCAAAAAATATGTTCTGAACACTTTTTTTAGATACCTCTGCTCGTTTACACCCCAGTGTCAGTTCTTCAGAGCTGAAATTACATTTTCAGATAAACGAAACCTTTACTGATTCATTTAAAGGAAATGTTTGTCAAACCAGAGGATATTATAGTAATTATGCACCCTTACAGGCATACACCCATGCAGGGGAAGAGAAAACAAAGAGGAACAAATGAAAGAAAACACAAAACAATTAAAATGCTAATTGTTTTGTATGCTACCAACATGTGGAGAGGGGAGTCTGGAGGCCTTCCTGGAGAGCCTCCTCCAACAAGCACTCCTATTGCATCTGCTGTGTGACAGCTAGAGGAATGCTGTTGTGCAGTTCACTGAAAGGAAGTGAAAAAGCCAGGGATTTGGGGTGTTTTTAAAGGATTTATTTTGTAGTGTGCGTCACGGCATGCCGCAAAGCTCGAGACTTAATGCAAACGAGTCCTTTAAGGGCATATGTGCAGAACACTACATGGAAATTTGATTGACAGCTCATCAGAACAACGGGCTCTGCTATGAGGGAAGCTTAACCTCCTGTACCACAACATTACAAACGCACAGACCCCCGCTAGTGCTGAGTAAACAGAAAATGCAGTGGCAGGTTATTCAGCGAGCCCAGGCCTCTCCATCGTCACACCCCTGCACCCCCGCCCCTCGTCTCCTCCCACCTCCTGCCCTCATCGTGCACCCCTGCCCCAGCATCCCCACCTCTTTACACATTAAGTATGCATTGATTCAGCCTTCCCCTGTGTTATAAATACAGCATCGATCCACCCGGCGATCAATAGACTCATTCACATGCATAGAGCCACTTTGATAACTCTCCTTCCCCCGAACCACTCGCAGTAACATCCTTCTCTCACTCTTTCGCTCTCCATCTCAATAGCTTTACATATTTGTCCACATAATTTATTACTCTTCATTTTAAATAAATAAAGTCTCCCACAACAAGATCCAGACATTGCTTAATAGATAGGCAATATATTCCAATCCATAATTGATCTAAATCACTATAATTATGAGTGACCTGCACCTTCCATCCATAGTGTTAATGCTGCTTATTTTGAGTGAGATATGGGGTGGCCTAGTTTAGCATTCATTCACACACACAGGCAAACAATTGATGTGCATGCCCATCAAAGGCACAGACATTCCCAACTAAAACAACAATGTTTATTAGGTGGCTGGTGGTTTAAAAGCAGAACTGATCTGCCAATTCCACAGGACCAGATCTATAATTATTTGTTTTCTCTTAAGGCATCTGGATTGAGAACTCATTTTGGGTGGTTGGGTGTGTGTGTGGCGGGGGGGGGGGGCTTAAAGACTGCCCAGCGATAGAAATTCAAAGGTTAAACCAGCA
>VOQJ01015346.1:0-10168 GCA_015052665.1 Apistogramma diplotaenia
ATGAACACACACACACACACACACACACACACACACACACACACACACACATTGTCCACATAGCTGTAAGTGGATACACAGAGTTTATGCTTATCTATAGTAAAAACTCTGTGTATCCACTTACAGCTATGTGGACAATGTGTGTGTGTGTGTGTGTGGAGCCTTGGCTAATTATCTGCCTCTCTGCTGACAGTTGGTCAGTGAGATGAAAAGAAAATGAAACGATAGAGAGGATTCCGTTGCTGCTGGGGACTTCTTCTTCATCTCAGACACACCAAGGTGTTTGCACTGCTGTTCGTGTTTGTGGACAAGCACATGTGCCTTTAGGCTGAGAGTGGGGAGCTCCAGTGTCTGCAGCTTGTATAAAGAATTTACCTTCCACACAGGCTCTTATCTTCTCTCCCTCCCAGCCCATACAATTGACATAGTCTCAGCCTATTACCGCTCTTATCTCTGCCGCAGCAGCCTGGGGCAGCTGGACAGCTACTGTAGCCGAAGAGATGTGATGCACGAGGTTCTTTGCTCGATTAATACGAGTCTGCCATTACTTTCTTTTCTGCTAGAGCTTTAGACAGACGAGCATGCTGCACACAGGAGAGAAGTGGATAACTGGATAATTCTTCAAATAAAAAGCTGATGATATTTTTGTGAGCTCTGCTACCAGTCACAAACCCGGCGACTTTGTTCCGGAACTCTAACATTACGTCCATACAATAAAATAGTCTGTTTATATGGCTTTGCCTTCTAGCTGACAACCCCCCTACGCCCCAAGAATTCAATTCAGTGTGTCTGGCGCACTAATAATAGTTATACTGCACTTCATGCTCGGCATGAAGGCTGCTTATAAGATGCAAGAGGAAATGAAGGGGAGGGAACCATCTGTAGTCACCCAGTAAAAATAAATCTCCGATGTTAAGATTTACACCCTAATGTGGGAATATCGCATTCCACAAGGACAGCAGCATTTTTTCCTGTGGCATTGCTTTAGCTTGCAGTGCAAAAGAGTGCATCAGGGGAGCAAAATCTGTACGACGAGAGTCAGAACTTTTAAATCCTCCAACAAATTTCTCGATGAACTTGTAAAAAATTATTTTAAAATTTGATGCTCCCTTCACTCACTGCATCACCTCTGGTGTGACCCTACTTTAGCTCCTGCGAGATCATTTGCAGCTGCTCCTACTTAGGGTTTCTCAAAGCCATACAGCAGACAGTCTCACAGTGGGTTCTAGATGACAGTTCTCTTGCACCTCTCTGCCCCTCTTCACTCTTCCTCAAGATTTTCAGGTTAATGTTCCTTCTGCCCACCAATGAACAGAAGGCTATGAATGCTAAATGAATTAGCGTTCCCTTTATATGATCTTCTCAGCCCTGTGTGCACAGTCTTGTGACTTTTTCAGCACACAAAGTGGGAAGCCAGTTGCAGATTACGTGGCATCATCGCTCATGCTTTGGCATTTGTCTGAAGCCAGAGGATCATCACCATCGTATCACTGGGACTCGGAAAACCAGAAGTCCAGACTTACTAAGCAAGAAAAATTAGCAGCAGGCCGATGGGAATAAACAAGTTCTGCTGGAGATCAGTGGAAAAATGTACGACGGCAGACACTCACAGGGGATTTTAGTAATCACCAACACAATTTAATTTAGTTAGGTGTTAATACATACGTAAATGAACATTAGTCAGGCTTTAACACTTTCATTCAGGAAACGGAAACCAAATAACCGAGGGATCATATTCTCATCCATATGTTTTAATAAAGTTATGCAGCTGTGCCACGTACTTAAACGTGCTCATCACCCTCAATCTAAAGTGGCACTACGTGTCATGGTCCTGGGTCACTTAAGATAATCGAATCTCAAACAGCCCAGAAACACAAATGCTTTGTGAAATTCTCGTGTTGGTTTTGTTACCAGGCCTGAGTTCAGTTCTGGCTTCTTTTTCTCTTGCATCTAGTTTCATGTGATTAGTTCACTCACGATGTTTATTATAATTTTCAGTGTGCCTGCAGCCTGTTTACTGCCAGGTTTGTGTTCCTCTTTGTAACTCAGGTCATTTCCTCTTTTATTGTGTCTGTTTGTTTTGGCTTCAGTGTAGCTTCCTCTGCTCAGCTGTTCTCCCCTGCTGTCTCCACTCTCTCTGACTACCTCATCTGTATATGTATATGTATATATTCTCTGTGTCATCCGTGGCATCGTAGAATAGAATAGAATAGAATAGAATAGAATAGAATAGAATAGAATAGAATATCTTTGTTGTCATTAAACAGAACATAAATCGAGAGTGGAGGGCCACTCCTGTGTCATGTCATGCCACAGTCACACTTTCTAGAATATGAAGCAGAACTTCTGAACAATATACAGAAAATAAAATGGTTAAAGAATATATACATTGTAAGAGAATGATAATAATATATACATATAATAGATGGGTGAGTATTGCACTTGGCGAATGAATATTGAAAAGTGCACATTACAGGGATGATAGATATTGTCCAGTATGATATAATATCATAATATAAAAGCTGAGTTCGTGTTCCCAGTCCTGCATTTGGGTCCTGCTCTGCCGGCCACACAGCCGTCCGTGACATTATCATTTCTGCATGCTGTGTGATGATGTAGGTATTGATTAATAGTGCGACACGCAGCCAGCAGCATCAGTGCGTCCACTGCAGAAATCTTAATTTCATTCAACACACACAAATGACAAGACTGTAGGATTCAGACAATAATGTAATACATTTCAAATCTGCCAGGTTATCATTGATGTTTGCATTTTGAAAAACTGAACACAATAAACCACTTCACTGTCTGCAGAAGGCGAGTGCCTGCTATTCATCCAAAGCCAATATACTTCTTAAACTATCCTCACACTGCCTCCACCCTCTGCTCTGTTATGTTACATTTAGTTGTTTAACTCAACAGCACCTCTACTAGCTATTACCCCCACACATATTACTAGTTTATATTTCAACCCCTGACTTGCCTCCTCCAGATTTTGAGGACTTGAACTGAAATACCTACAAATCCGCATTAAATCAGCCCGGCTGGAAAAATAGCCGTGTTTTCACTTTGCATCCACAGTAGTTTTTTAAATTCAGAAGGGCTTTGCACTGGTGCTGCGTCAGGTCTCAAGTGAGACAGGATTCTCTCTCAGAGCTCGATCATCTCTTGGGTTTCCCAGGGCCTTCACTACTTCTGCCTGTTTAATAAGCTGTTTTCCACCGTAGTTTTTCAGTAGTTACAGTTTGATAGTGGAAGTGAGGTTCACCGTTACAAGTGAAACCCCACGAGCCAGGCATCACACAGACGACCTCTGCATCAAATATTATCAGCTACAGCAACACACTTTACCCAGGACTTCCTCTTACTTCATGGTGCTGATTATTGAATTCATATTACATCCATTTTGACTATTCACACTCACAGCCATGTGCTTAATTTAGAATGACCATTTAAACTAACACACATGTCTTTGCACTGTGGGAGGAAGCCAGAGTACCAGTAGAGAACCCACACACTATACATCCACTGAACTACTCAAGTAAGTAAAAATAAAAAACTTGCTTGAATTTTTCCATTTTGTGCAGCCGTATGCAGGAACCATATACAGGAACGCTACTGTGTTTGACACAAAACCTGCTGTAGTACAGCTATGCTCTCGGTCATCGCCACACTTCCACAGACATGGTAGAGGCTCACACTTTATTTGGATTGTACACAAATCCACTTTGTTATCTGCCTGCAGCAGCTGCAGCTCAGCCAGCTCTTCGTTGACACACACCTCTCTGCCAGCACACTCCTGCATATGAAGAGAGGCAACACAGAGTTGCTGAACATGCCGGCCAAATATACCCCACTGCCTCACCTGTGTGCTCAAACAACATGTGTTTGATGTCCCTTAAAGAAAGAGGATCAGGAACAATCTTGCATTTAATAAGAACTCTGTAGATACTGTACTTTAATATTTTATCATTAGCTGTTTCTGTGTTCCAAATACAGTGCGCCTCCAAAACAAATACCAACTAATTAACTATTATTTACACATTCTACATACATAATACAGAAAACTTCCTACTGTCTATCCCTAACTGACAGAAGAGGAAATAAGCTATCATATATTTTAGTTATGGGAAATCTTTGTTCCACACCAGCCAAAATATTAAACTCAACCTATAAAAACACAGCTTAAATAAGAGGTAAAACAGACTCGCCAAGACCCAAAATTTAACCAGTCTAAGAAAATGGATGCATGGATGGTTCCTTAACTTAGACACATAATTGATCAGCCATTACCAGTCTTTAAATTGAACTGAGGAAAACAAATGATAATATGCGATATATAGCTTTTTGCAGGAGAACACATTAATGACTTTAAAAGCACCGTTTTCACAGACAAAGCAAAGTCAGGCTGCACAGAGGGCTGTGTAAAAACAGATGGCCAAACACTAAGGTCAAAAAAGGCGTAAGGCTGAACTAAAGTTAGAGCAAGAACACAAAAGATGCAGACAGACAAAGCACAAACATTTAAATGTAACTATACACAAGTTGAAACAGTAAAACAACTAAAATATAACACCAAATAAATGCAACTCTATGAAAACAAGAGAGAATCATTATCTCAGGCTCCAAAGCTAAAGGACCACTGAACCGTTGACTTTAAAACAACGAGAAAGGCCCCAGCTGAAGCTCTAAGGCTGAACCGGCTTCGTTTAAATCCATTTGAAAATGAGGTAAAGAGAAGTCAAGATACGATACGAGTTCAAACCATTAAAAGTGATGCGTTCTGAACTCTGAATAGAGTCTGACTTCTGATTTATATCAAAAAGCTCAGGAAAAATAATGACAGAAATGACTTTGTGTAGTTGTCGTACAGGGGCTTAATTTTGTTCTGCGGTAGTTCTTCTTTGAAGGGAGCAGGAGCGGTTCTAAACTTAGATCTTAATCCAACAGTTCTCACAAAATTCTAGCGGGCTTCACATTAGTGCACAAGAAACCAGGAAGACTGGCAATGAAAGACGTGTGTCCTCTGCATAGGGAAAGATCATCTCAGAGTGGAAACAGGTAAATAGAGATCGGAACCCCTACTCTTCCTTCCAAACCAGATTTTTCTCTAAGTTGAGGTGAGACAATGGTTCAATTACCACACGCAGCTCAGGCCCAGTTTCTAATTAAGCGAATTACAGTCGAGCAAAGCTGCAAAATGAAGCAGCCAGAGGGTGCAACCCATTAGCCTGGCAGTGGACAGGTGAGACAAAGAACCCTGTTAACTATCTCGTCGTTTGGCAGGATGGCAAACAACACGACACCTGAACGTCCTTAATGCAACGTAGCCTGATTAGACCAGTCGCTGCTGTATAAGAAATCCTGCAGCTCTATGACACATTACTGCTAAAGACCGGTTTTCATTTTTAATAACCTCGCATACAGAAATATTAAGAGAAATGAAGAAATACCCCACAACCAACGCAATTTTTCCAACTTAATAAAATTCTTTAAATGTACTGGGCTTAATGAGCCATCCAAACCTAACTGCGGCTCCTCTGTAATTATTTCCTGATGAGGGTGTTGGAGGAGGAAGTCATTTTTTAAATTCTCAAACGTCGGGGCTCCACTCTGAAACCTTTCCCTCAAGTGTGACTCGTGTTGCAAAGATGTTCTTGTTTTCTCAGCCTAAATGAGCTCAGAAAACCCAAAATTGTGTTTGCCAGCGTGCAGCACAGGTGCTTCTTCAAAATGATGTGGTGCTGAGTGCGGCGGGGTGGCCGTCACGCCGACGTGCTTGCTCAGCCTGTCCTGTTTGTTCATGTTGGAGGAGAAGAGTGCTCCGTGTGCTCTGAGCCTCTCTGACTTCATTAACTAGAAGGGCAGCCACAATTAATAGATTGTCCACTTTGTGAGAAACATTAGTCACCTTGCAATATAACACATGCACACGTACACATACACACACGGGCACAGGGCTTATATTGTTTCAGCGAGTGAAAAAGCCGGTCACTTACAGCCAGCGCTTTGACAGGGCAGTTTTGTATGACCGTTGCAAGGAGACAGAAGCAGTTATCATGGTGTCAGGGATGGACGGGCAGAGCTCAGGTATTTACTACTGATTGGACTCGCTGTCACAACCTGCCATTCATCACTGCATACTGATGTGCCTCAGTGGGTCAACAGCACTGTGTGTGAGGATGAAAAACAAGGATCAGTTCCATTGCTTTTCTACTTTACAGTGAGTCAGCATTTTTGCATGCATGCATCCATACGTCTTTTTTTTTGACGGCTTCTCCGACTTAGCCCATCAAGATGCAGGGTGCACCCTGGATATTTTGCCAACCCATCACAGGAAATCACCACATTTCCTGCTCTGATTAAACATCAGTGCCACCTGCACTTTTTTAGCCTGATAACATACGTGAAAGTTTGCCGTGTCCTTCTACAGTACAGGACTCACCCATCCTCACAGCAGCTGGTAACAAGTTTGGGAATTCTGTCTTAAAGACAGACACAACAGCTCAGATGTGATAGCCTTGGGTCTAGGACGCCTGGGTGTGGATTGATCGCTTCTATGGGAGGACACAGGAAGTACAGGGGATATTAAAATTCTGTCTGACAAACAGCACCTTTCCAAACTACATTCTTCAGTATATTTGTAGCAATCGCTGCTTGTTAAATGAGCATATTGTTTATGCAGCTAATTGCATAAAAGCAGAAATAGCGATAAAAGCTGCAGGAGACTATAAGTGCAAAATAATTTTTTTAATTCATGCCACCTGTTTCACTAAAACTTGTTGCAACATGTGACCATAAATATAAATGTAATGTCATCACAGCCATCTAGAGGGTTTTAAAGAATAACCAGTAATTTTAAAAAATGCATTCAGCCTTGTCTAATTCCCTCCTTCTTCTTGGTATAGGTCAGATTTCTACATGAATGAGTTTCAGAATTGGATTCAGAATCACTTGTCCTTGAAATACTGTGTTCAAGCTGTACTCTGAACTGGTCAGAGGTGCAGTGGTATCCACCCTGAAACTGAAAAGGTTGATGTCCAACATGTGGAACAGACTGAAATAAAAATTCAAAGACACGGCGATCAGCTCGTAAACCTCTGTGCCATCGCACTTCATAACGCAAAAGCCTTTTAATCTTTCTTCATCCTAAACATATTTAAAAAGTTGCTTTGCAGGACTCAGTGGCATCTATTAATGCTGAAAACCTCAATCAACTGAATGCACCTCCTTCACTTAGATGAGCAACGTTAAAATGTAAGTAACCAAATGTATGTAACCAAGTAAACATAAAGTACTCTTATTAAGCAATCAAAAACACTATCTCATTGTTAGACAGTATTATGAGCACTGTATTCCATTTCAGCTGCTAGGCCGTCAATCCAGTGCACTCATCAGCTGTCAGATTATTTAAAAAAGACTTGGCAAAGGTGTGACCTAATCACCTGATTTATGGGCCTTCCATATTAGTGAATCTTCAGGTCCTCTTGGCCTGATTTGCTGCTATAATTCATGAGCATGAATGCAGCTTGGACAGCATCAGCGTCCTTACAGGTTTAGTAAACTAGCACGGAGACAAGGAGAGAACACCTGGGAATATTCCCCTGCCATTAGCAGACCAATTTAGGCATCAGTACTTCTGAAAAGATGACTCTTCGTTTTATTATTTACAATAAAACATCCCCAATAATTTGATTAATTTGGGTCAGAAATGAAAAACTGTGGTTTGACACTTTAATTAAGGTAAAATAGCTACCCAAACCTACTTGGCCCTGTGTGAAAAAGTACTTGCCCCTTAAGGCTAAACACTGGTTGTGCCACGTTTGGCAACCGGCAACGAGTCTGTCACATGACCGTAGAGGAATTTTTGTCCAATTTTTGCAGAATTGTTTTAGTTCAGCCACACTGGAGGGTTTTCACACATGAACACCTGTTTAAGGGCATGCAATACCATATCAATTGATCCAATTAAGTCCAGACTTTGACTAGACCACTCCAAAACCTTTATTTTGTTTTTTGAGCCATCCAGAGGTGGACTTGCTGGTGTGTTTTGGATCACTGACCTGCTGCATAACCTGTGTGTTGGAGTGTGTTTGTGAGCTTCGGGGCGCAAACTGATTGCTGGACATTCTCCTTTGGGATTGTCTGGTAGAGAGCAGAATTCATGCTTCCATCAATTACAGCAAGTCGCCCTGAAGCAGCAAAGCAGCCTCAGACCGTCACACTACGACCACCACCGCGTTTAATATGATGTTCTTTTTATGAAAAGTTGTTAGTTTTACATCAGATGTTCAACTTTCGTCTCATGAGTCCACAGAATATTTTCCCAAAAGTCTTGATGATCATTAAGATGTTTTTTTATTGGGTTTTTTGGTAAAATTGAGCCGAACCTTTGTGTTCTTTTTAGTCAGCAGTGGTTTTCTCTCCCATGGAGGCCATTTCTGCCCAGTCTCTTTCTTACTGTTGAATCATGAACTCTGACCTTAACTGAGACAAGTGAGGCCTGCAGTGCATTAGATGTTGTTCTGGTTGTCTTGTGACCCCCTGGATGAGTTGTTGATGAGCTCTTGGAGTCATTTTGGTAGGTCGGCCACTCCTGGGACGGTTCACCACTGTTCCAGGTTTTCTCCATTCGTGGATAATGGCTCTCACTGTGGTTCTGTGGAGTCCCAAAGCCTCAGAAATGGCTTTGTAACCCTTTCCGGACCGACAGATGTCAATGACTGTGTTTCTGGGCCACTTCTTTAAATTGTGGCGCTGCTTCACTTTGTCAGACAGCTTCTGTTTGAGTGATTTCTTGATTCAGCAGCTCTGGCAGTAATCAGACCTGGGTGTGGCTTGTGAAAGTGTACTCAGCTCTCCAAACAATAATTAGTCGTTATTTTTTCATGATTCATGAAAGGGGGCAACGACACTGCATTTTGTATTTACTTGAGTTATCTTTGTCTAATATTAAAACGTGTTTAACGATTTTAAACATTTAAATGCTATATGTTGTTTTGTCATATTGTATTGTATTGTATTTAGCTATGTATACTTATTTAATCTCTTTGTTATAGTTTTCTGCAATAAGATTTTCTAATTATGTTTAATTCCTTTTTTAATGTTTCTGTTTGACTATTACACTTCAATCCTGTAGCAAATATTTAACATTGCATTCTGGCTTGTTGCACATATTACATCTCTTCAATAAAGTATTTACATTTTGTTAAACAATGGTGACTTTATTGAGTCTCATATGAGGTCACATTTAAACAAAAACAACTAAAAAACCTAGCTGTTCAAAGATGGTACTTAGTCTTTGTATTTATCTGATCCAACTAGAGGATCAGGAGGAATGAAAAAGCCACAAGAGTTCAGGTCTCGACAGGCTGAAATAAATTCTGTGCGTCCTGAAAATAGCAGTGTCCTCAGCTTCTTCCTCCACTGAGGAATGACTACTACTTTATTTCAAGGGGACAAAAGGTCACCTTTAAATTAAAAGTAAATAGAAAATAATAATCACTTATTACATACACACATGTTCTGTATGCACACTGTATGGAAAACAGCACTGCTATCATTCCCATTACCACAGGTGTATGAAGCCATGCAGTCTGCCTCTACAATCATTTGTGAAAGAACAGTTTGTACTGAGGACCTCACTGAATTAGAGTGCAAAGCAGAGGCATCTTGGAACAGCAGCAACTCAGCCACACCAGTGGCAGACCATGACATGTCACAGAGAGGGGTCACTAAATGCTGATTCTCACTGCTGATTCATTAGCTACACAATTGCAAAGTTTTTATTAAAAAAAACTTTTAGTATTTATTATTTTTGCAGAAGGCTCTTGCATACTTTGCATAGTATTTTGGTATTATTATCACGGGTTTGAACAGGGTTTTAGCTCTGCGTGCCACGATAAAGGTGATCTTGGGCAGCACGCCCTTTTGAAGGGCTGAACACGATCAGCCCGAAAAGTAAACAGTGGCCGACAAACTGTTTTCACAGAGCATTTGTCTGATTAAAGAGGCCTCGCTTTACTTGAAGTTAGACAGCTTGCCTGACCTCTGTGTTTTTGCCATTTGTGGATGAAAACATATGTGTAATCGCTTCCTGAATGAGTGCCCCCCCCCCCCCCCACCTCTAAAAGGAAAATTATTTTTTTTACTTTTATGAAAAATGGAT
>VOQJ01015346.1:13445-38678 GCA_015052665.1 Apistogramma diplotaenia
GTGGACCCCGAGAACGGTCCCCCCCCCCCCCCCAGAATAAACTAAGCTGCTCAATGTGTGGTGTAGCGATTGTCCAACTTGCACGTGGATGTTTTTCTCTTTGAAGCATTGAGAAAGAAATACAAAAGCGAAATAAATCTGCAAGGCCAGTTTGAAGGCTGTGGTTTTCACACGAGCTCAGAAACTGCAGTGAGAACATCACAGAGACGCTGTGCAGGAGATATCATTAACACCACTTACACAACTGATTGCACACAGTGATACTGACTCTGGCCCACTTTTGATTTTCAGCCCTTAAACAAAAAATCCTGACAGTGTGAAAATGAAAACCAAAAGTTTTAAAGGGCTACAAAATGTTCAGGGGGCCAGGTCTTGCCCTATGAAGAGGAGATGAGCTGGGAAGGGCAGGGGGTGGTGATCGGGGGGGGAGTTGATGCCTTTATGTCCTTAATCTGTTTTTAATTTGGTGTCGTGCAATAATGAGACATGGAAATTCTAATTGTGGCACTGCTTTATTACAATAATGGGCCCAGAGAACAAAACTGACACGATGAAATATCAAAGATATCCTTCAGCGATTTTGACTGCTCAGTAGAACTATGGAGCAATCGTTTTATGATGGTTTGTATCATGAGTGCATGCAAATATTTCTGATGTCATGCTGGCCTGCTGATCATCCTCAAGCCGCAGCAACAAATAAAGAAATCCTTTAATACTGACAGGGAAGGAGACGCTAACAGTCATAAATGAGTCAGTATTTTAGGATACACAACTGCTCCCCACTGACGGTCGGCTGCTACAAAACCAAATCAGATCTGTTATTAACCAACTGTGCAGCACACTCATCCGTCACGTCGAAGCAGCCTTGTCTCCCAGTAATTTTATTTCTCTATTTCAATGATGTTTTTGCGGTTAATTTTACTGCCTGCCTACTATCTGTCCTTGTCAGAAACCTATCCTACATAACATTCATTAGATGGAAAGGGACGTGTCATCCTAGAAAACAGTGGACAAGCTTCCACTCAGAGCCCAGAGCCCAGAGCCCAGAGCCCAGAGCCCAGAGCCCAGAGCCCAGAGCCCAGAGCCCAGAGCCCAGAGCCCAGAGCCCAGAGCCCAGATCCCAGAGCCCAGAGCCCAGAGCCCAGAGCAGCTGACCTGGTCTTTCCTTTATGTTCACTGTATGTTTTTCAGTCAACATACAATTGTTTCATGACATTCTGACTTTGAGAGACACGTCAACAACGTCCACCGCTGCGTTGTAATGTGGCCCAGTGTGAGTGGCTTCTCCTTGCACTGCGTTTGCTTTTTCCTTTTGAGAAAACATCTCATTACATTTCCCCACAGAGCTCAAAGAAAAGCGTTTAGGGGAAAAACACAACACATTAAGTTATAATCAAGTTTTTAAAAATGTTGTTTTGCTCAACTATCCAACCATAGTCTCATTGTGCCGTCTCCCTGAGCAACCTGTTTATAAAGACTTGTTTTTTTTATTAGAGTGGAAATAATTGTTACTTTAGCTGAAGTACCTGAGACTGAGGTGAGATTCGAGGAGCTGAGCTTTTAGGAGACATAGTTGGATATCCAGAGCTAATTGAAGCCTGCAATGCTGGCCTGACCCGTTTGTGTGTGTGTGTTTGACAATAGTTGAGGATGTGTGTACATGCATGCATACATTTGCATGTTCACACGCTGGTGTCTTAAGGTCTCTCCTGTATCCGCTGTTGCCTCCATCTCTCTTGATTGACACTTGTGCTTCCAAGTGGCCATCTGCTCCTTGTTTATTCTGCCTGAATTGCAGCTGGCATAAGCGGCTGTACATCAGGTAAGTTGTTAAAAAGAGTCTGTGTTGTGGCCCGAGGCCCATCTGTTTTGTGGTGAGGTGGTGGGATGGTTGCAGCTTCTGAAAATCCTGTGGATGCAGTTAATCTGTGGGTCCTCAGGGAGGAGCTAATAAAACACTGTGGATGTGTATATGTGTTTGCATCCAGGCATAAGGTGATCCCAGTGGGTACTGCGTCAGTTTCTATTGCCCATTATGATATAATAAAGTCCTGCTTAAAGAGTCTCATTGACTGCTTACTTCTCAAGCTATTTTGTTGTCTGCTTCTTGAAATTCATTTGGAAGCCTGTCAGCTGAGCTGCAGAACATCATTTTCTGGTGTCAGAATCTGATCTATGAGCTACCTGCACATTAAAAAGCCTGATATCCTTATTTAAAAGTGTCATCTAATTTTAGTCTGTAAGCATACTGATGGTGACATTTCATTCATGGAATCACAGGGGAGCCGATTTACTGATAAATAATGCATTAAGAGATAATGGGGCACACTGTTTATGGAATAGCATTTATGGTTGTCATAAAGATAAACTCCTACACAATGATCTTACCTACTGTGCACTCGCTGTGCTAACTGCCCTTTTTCTCTAATCTCAAAGTCCTTTTTCAAGGAAAAGCAGCTGTAGATGGAAAATGTGTATTACGTGGTTTCACGTGTATCACTGCCAGTGTTTAACTCCAGGAGTTAAATGAGATGAAATCTGATAGATTAAAGCTGCTGGGGAGCCAAAGCCCAGGTTTAAAAATGTATCAGTGCGACATTTGTCATTGATTTTTGGCCGTCTGTCTGCCCTCTCCACAAATGTTTCCATTTGTCTGTCTGCGTCTAAAGCCTTTCTGTGCAAGTATATCTCTACTAATTCTACAAGATAACAAGCTATGATAAAATAATCATCATATCACATAAAGTACTGCAGGAGTGATGAAGATCTCGAGCCAATGACGAGACTTTGCAGTCCAGCTACTTGCAAGCTTTTGGCAGTGCCTCAGCACTTGGGCAGATAGAGCAATTCTCCTCCCACACAAAAGCATGTCTGCCACAACTTCACTCATAAAGCAGCATTAAAAATAGTAGCCCAGTAGGATTTGTCAGTTGTTGCAAGTGTCACATGACCAGGATGTAACTGGCTTGTTTACAGCACCCCCCATGGCCAGCTGCTTTTCACCAGTTGAGCAGATCCACCACATTCATCTCTCTGGCATCTCATTTTCCTTTGCTGCAGATAGCACTCTCTTGATCCGCCTTTGCTGATGTCATCTGGCATTCATAGCCTTCTCCAGCCTGGATTTTTTTTCTTTTTAAATACTGAATGAAGAGCAGCCTTACTGTTTGAGTGTGCTGAGCTAAGCTCATGTTCCACAGAGTTTACAAAAAATGTGGGAAAATGTGAATAAAACAGAAAATAGCAAATTGAAAATAGCTTAAAAACAACACATAAAATTACAAAACTAAGATGCATTTTTTCAAGCTATAATAATTTTCATTTGTTCAAAAATGTGGTTACATCGCCTCCTCTCCTATAAAATATTATGGAGGTGCTTATGCTACAATCACTCCAGGGAAGAGTGGTTGGAGACTGTGGCACAACCAAAATTACTGGGACAGCATACAATGAACTTGTAATCTCATTGCCTTTTAAATGACTGCAGGTCTGTGACCGCTCGCAATCATTTGCTGGTTTTAAAAAAGGACATTGGTGCAGCAACACGGCAATAAAGTGGAAATAAGATGCAATCAGTCTGCTGCCAGGTTTCGATTGAATGGGGTAAAGTAGGCAATTATATGCAATCTGCTTTGCTTTTAAATGCAAAGTGACACAGGCACTCTGCAACCTGGCTTCCATATGGGAATATAAGCAAAATGCAACCAATCAGCAACCAGCTGAGATGAGTTTCCTGAAGTAGAAGAGTTGCACTCAGACTGCCTCAGATTGATTGCAGTGTGTTGCCAATCTGTCTGTGTTTATAAATAACAGCAGTTACGTGCACGTATTTGCTAATCAGTCTGAGGGTGGTTGCAGTCAGTTCAAGTCAGACCACAGGTGTTTGGAGACAGGTTGCCTCCCACCAGGCATCCTGCGACTGAAAGTTTAGTCGCTTGTGATCAGTCTTCAACAGCAAAACAATTCTATGCAGTCACCATTGCATAGAATTAAGACTCCTTACATATTCAGTATTTTCAATAGGATGCAGGTCTGGACTACAGGCAAGCCAGTTTTGCAGCTATAATATTTTTACGTGCAGAATGTGGTTTAGCATTGTCTTGCTGAAATAAATAAGGCCTTAGCAAAAAAACGTGCCATTCGGATGCAGTGCGTCCCCCTACACATCACATGATATAAATAGGTGTATTATAATTAAGTTTGAAGCGTATCAGTGGCAGGAAGATCATTATTGGCGACACAAGACACACACATGAGATCATTGTAATTGATGCTTTGACAAAATGGTTACAGGAGAGGACGTTTTGTTTGCTTCTTACAGCAGTTACTCTCTTTAACTTCAACAATATGATAGAGAATGTGACATAGTGGTAAAAGTGAGAGGCTTTCCTTCTCAATATTGGGTTGGGATTCGTTTCTGTGTAGTGTTTTGCATGCTGTTGTTCGCTGATTGGTGTGGGTTTGTGGCCCTTCTCTATAAAGGGGAACGAAAGGAGGAAATCTGGGGTGGAGAGAGACAGGAACAAGGGGGCTGTGGAGCACAGGTGCAGCTGATTGAAATCATTTTGATTTGAAGAACTTTGTTGGGAAAAACACACTTTAAAAGGAAAATAATGGTCTGGCTGGTGCTGTTTTTAAAATAATCTAGTTTTTTAATAAGGGCAATCTTAACAGAGCACTGGACTGAAAACTGCTGGTAGGAACCTGTGTGTTAAGGAGGTCTCAGGAAGAAAGTTCCACTGTGCAGTTAGGAGGTGGCCAGCCTGATGAGCCTGACCTGGAGAGGAAGAGACTGACAGTCACCTTCCCAAGATCTCAAGTGGAAACTCGGTCCCCACTAACACGAGACACATTAAGGTAGGTGAAAACTCGTTCTCAGAGTGATGTAGGACCAATTTGTGATTGGCCATTTAATAACTTTGATTGACCACCTTTTCCTGTCTACAACCAGGCTGATAACCCTGACTGTGGTGTCCTTGGGCCCTGGACTGCAGGCCAGAATTATACTTTATTATAGCATAGCACACTCTGAAAGAAAATGAATTCTTGTGAACCCTTTTAAGTGTGGTGGTTTTCTACTGACCTTCATTAGAACTTATTTCTTTCCTGTATTGAGGTCGTTTTTGCTCACTTTGCAACAAATGCATTAGTATGAAGCTGGAATCCTAATTGTACAGAGGATTTTTAAATCTGATTATTCAGCTGTAACCAGACATGGACATAATCTGCATAACAGAAAGTGAAGATAAAGATTCAGAGGTACAGATCAGACACAGTTTACTGGTGGACCTGTGATATTAGTTACTTTGATAGCAACAGACTGAGAGGATCTGCCCATCAAATCATTTGTTTTTATTAAGTAAAAAGTGTTTTTACAACAGTTTATGATCATTTCATCATTTAGTAATTATTCATTAAACATTTAATGTACTGCTGGACTGTAACAAGCCCATTCCTCAAGGATTTTATTATTTACAAAAAAGCTCTGCTTTAATGTTCCCCAGAGTAACCATTTAATCTAATCAGCCTTCACTGATCGATGATAGCTCTGTTACAGCCGTATCATACTACTGTTGTACTATTAGTTATTGTTAACTGCAAGAGTTAATCAATAGTAACTGATTTACATGCAGGGCAGCTTTTCAAGTCCTTAATGAATGTAAAGTAAATGTCTATGCTTTTATAGAGCTACTGTATCTACATGTTGGTCAGCTAGATTTGAGATATTTCAGTTTATATTTTTGAAGGATAAGCCATTTGAAATAAGGAATACAGATTGAGAAAATAGGGAAGAGATGCAAAGGCACAACATCCAACAGGTCAGCCGAGGCAATCCCCTGGAGCTCTGTAGGTACAAATGACTATCAAAGCAACTTCTTTACTGGATGAGCATATTTACAATGTTATGGTACCTTTTTTAACACACTATACATTGTCCTTGAAAATCTGCTCTGCAAACATTAATTTCATAAATATTCAAACAGTCATTTTGCACTCCATTCATTAAAACAGACCCTTTTCTGAAACATAAACAACACAAACAGGAGCATGTTGGAAAATATATTACTTGTACTTCCTTTTATTTGTGTAAAATGTGAACCTGTTGATATCACTATAGAACAATTTGTTTTTCGTGAGTGCCTTATAGAGCAGCTAGTCAGCACAATGGCATTTTAAATTATGTTTAGCAAGCAAAGCCAAACAGTGGTGCTCCAAAGAGGAAGGAGGGAAGTGAGCAGGATGAATGTACCACCAGGTCTCTGCATTTGAGCAGCGCTGTCAGTCACCCAAAATAGGAAGTTCTGATGGATGAGTTGTTTGTGTTTTTGTAAAGAACTGAAACATGTATATGCTGAAAATATTCATTCATACTGTAATATGCGTATGATCTGTCTAGCAATGGTAATGACTGCTGAATAAGGAATTCTATAAATGAGTGTTCTTGCTATGCGGTGACGCATGCACTCAGTCTGTGAGGCCCTGTGGTTCATTTTCATCTTTTTTGTTGCTTACAGACATTACAGTTGTGTTCATGCTACTTCAGTGATGCTTGTGGTCGCCTAGTCGAAAAAGATGGTGTGAGTTTATAGCTTAAACGTGTCTGTTCCCTTGACCTCTAACTGTTGTTGCTGTCCTTGGTGCTGATCAAAGCTTGGACCCAAAAGATTTGCTGATCCATTATGGGGCTTATGATGCCTTTGGACAGGTCTGGCTTGAAGTCAGACCCACTAAGACTGATGGAGGTGATTTTCAGTGGAATGTGTACCTTACAAAATATAGGTTCACATCATTTCATGATTGAATCTCAGTCAGTGAACAAGTTTAAACGTCAGATGTATTTAGAACACAGTCCAACTTTTTACATTTAGTTCCTTCTTCATCTTCACTCAAATGTTCACGGTACTTCCTTCAGTGTGACCGATTCTGATACGACAAATGATTGATCAGTGATCAGTCTGTTATGCATCTAAAGCCTTTTTACAGATACACTTTATTTAAACTGACTGCTACAGTAATGCACAGTAAATGTTTCCAGCACAAGGAAACTGTCTGTCTGACAGCTCCATTACCGCCCACAGAATCACAGCCTTGGAAAGATGAAGACTACAGATTTTATTCTGAGCTGGTAATTAATCCACAGCTTAATCACTGTCTCCATCCTTGCACTGATTATAAAATCACTCCTGTTAAGTACAAACTAACAGTTAACTGGGATATCAGATTAAACTTTAAAGTATAAAAGTGCAAATGTATGCCAATTAATTTGCATCACTATGCACTTTGATGGCAGCTTTTTGAATGAGGAATATCAGCTGGTTTGGGTGCAGCAGGAGGGGAGGAGTCAGAGAGAAAGGAAGGAAACCTGCCAGCAAGCATGTTTAGTTCAAAGAGTCAATTACCAGGTTAGCTCTTTGAACTAAACATGCTTAACAGACTCAGAGTTGTTAGCTAAACCTGCTCCCTGTAATAGGGCTCTGGAAAAGAACAAGACTGGGAAACCCCTGTTTAAATCTCAACTTCAGATAAACTCCAATTTCTTACCTTTTGTACATCCATAAGTGCTAAAATCTTCAAACCTTTTCTGCTGCGGCCGGCCTTTGTGACTGTGACAACCATGGATGATGAATTCCCCATGCTCTTTGCAATTTTACACTGAGGAAGATTTTCAATATATTTTTGAATCATTTGTCCACTCAGCATGTCACACAGTTGTGAATCCTTCTTTATCTTTACTTCTGAATCACTCAGCCTCTGTGAATGCTAGAAATTTCACATTTTCTAACATATGATTTGCTATCTTTAAAGTTATGTTTTAAATTATTTGTGAGTCATTACATTTTGTATTTATTTTCATTTTTAATACAATGGAACATTCCAATTTTTTTGAAAACATGTTTGAATATTGTATGTATGAGAGAAGAGGCCTCTGACTGTTCTTGAAATGTTCCTGAAATGCTCTTGACTTGGGTCAGGGTAGCCTCAATCCCATGCTGTGATTGCTGGACCCTCATCAAACTTCATGAGTGCTCTCATTTCTTTTTCTTTCTTTTATGTTTATTACTAAAAAAAAAAAGTGTTCTCATTGTTTGAAGATGCCTAATTAAACCATGATGTAATTCCAGTGCTTAAATACATTTTTGGAAGAAGCTCATTTGAGTACAATTAGAAGGATGATACCTCTCTCAGTCTGCGCATACAGTCTGTAGCTTAGCTCTACATAAATAGAGGGAAAATGGATAAACAGTTACCCAGGCTCTCTCGAAATGTAACAAAATTTGCTAAGCCAGTGCCCCTCACAAACTGCACAAATTGTAGGGCTCGATGTTAACCATCCAAGCGCAGTGACAAGCTCAAAGTGGTCTGGCTGAATGGACTGTGTGGGTGTCTCCAAGTACAGCTGCTATTTTGGCTAATGAAGGTGCAGCAGTGGAAAGTGCAAATGAACTGGATGAAGATGAAGAACTGGATTAAATTGGATGGTTTGGTGATTAATACATTCATCCTTAGACAATCCCATCACTGGTAACATTGTAGCACAACAGCTGTATGAGTAACATATGGCGACAGAACAAGCTACAGTAAGCACATGAAAATGGGCTGCTCCACTAAAATGTACTCTTGTGGAACACCATGACCTGAACACACCTCAAATGTGGCTGTTACCAGGTTTTGTTGAACTTGTACAATGATGATAGGAATAAAAACTTTAGATAATCAGTTAAGCTATTTTAGTTACTTTTGCTTTCCTTTTCCAGTCATAAATGTTGCATTATATAAGACAACATTATATAACACATGCACTGGTGTGCATTTCAATAGAGGCAATGACACACAACAACGATGCGCTACTGTAAAGGCACCTCAAACTTATATAGAACACGAGTCATAATGAGTCATTGTGTGTAGTATTGAATATGGTTACTTAGTAGCTGAATGGTATCATTTACATATGATTTGCATTTTTTAAACCTTTATTTTACCAGGTAAAATGTCTGAGAACCAGTTCTCATTTACAAACATGACCTGGCTTTGATTTGCATGTGACTTAATGGGGCAGTTGGACATACTGGGACATATTGTATGCTATGCTTTGATGTAGCACTTCTCAAATCAGAGGATGATGATTTATCAGCATCTGGGTCTTGCTTCTAGAAGTGCTGATCTGCTACAAGCCACATTCACTCACTCACACACACATTCATGCAACAGTTTCACAACGCTTTCACTTTTACACACAAACACACATTGAGGAAAAAGGGCTTGGAGGGTGGGGGAAGTTAAGTAGTCCTTACCCTTCTTCTTCCTCTCCTGTCCTCTTTCTTCCATCTTTCTTCCATCTCTGAACAACTTTTCTGACTTTGTTGTCTCCCTGAAAATACAGCAGTGGGACCTTTAGCTAGCAGACACACTGTGACGAACACCACACAAACCGTTTATGTGTTTGCTGATATTTGTTGGGCTGATAGAAACATTGTATTTGAAATGACACTTAAAAATTATTACTCCCTTTATTCTCACTCCTCTTCAGTATGACTAGCTAGTACTGTGACCACAAATTTAGACATATGAACTATGCGTAAATTATGTGGTTTTGCCTTTCATCTCTTTGTATATGATAGGCCCATGGATGCAATTGCTTGCAAGTTGCAGACTGCATCCATGGAAATGTGTTGGTTGCAGAGGTAAGACATGACTTTTACCTTGAAGGCAAAAATTCTCCATTTCTGGTTTGCAATGCAAGTGTTTGCAAACAGGTCGGCATCTTCATGCAAAGTATGGAAAACCATGGAAGACTGCCGGCAACCAAAGCGATCTCAAAGAGTTTTTTTTTTTGGAGCAACACCCTGTAAGTGACTGATTTCACCCAGCAACAGCCAGCAATCTCCAGTAATCACTCACCGATTAATTGAGCAATACACATTTTTCTCTGCAGCTGGAGTTGCAAAGAGTGTATGCTAACTGGAATGTGCACGTGCCTGTCTCAACACATGATGACCACACCCAACGTAAAGAAGATTTTATAAATTCTTTATTGTCATTGCACATTTCCAACTAAGTTCTTGTGTATTTGAAAAAAACAACTACTGTGCTTAGAAGAGCTGCGGGCCGCTGCAACTATTCGCACTGCCATCTTTAAGTTGGTCACCATCCTCAGAGGATTTCACTGATTTACATTCCAGACAG
Source organism: Apistogramma diplotaenia (assembly GCA_015052665.1). Taxonomy (NCBI): domain Eukaryota; kingdom Metazoa; phylum Chordata; class Actinopteri; order Cichliformes; family Cichlidae; genus Apistogramma; species Apistogramma diplotaenia. The sequence goes on from VOQJ01015346.1 coordinate 23,631, forward strand.
CAATAATCAGGATCACTAGAATCTACATGTTCACATTATCAAAACTATTACCATTTTCACTGTAAATACCAGATCCTGTTCATATTTCTTATTTCTATCTCCATTCATTACTGTGTGTCAGCACCTGGAGGATGGCTCCAACAAAATCTCATTGTATTGTACATTGACAGTAAAGATATCTTATCTTATCTTGATTGGAGGGGTGGCTTCACCATCCGAGTGTGGGTTCCAGCACATGCTGATTTCCAGTCCCTGCTGTCACTTTGGTTCCACTTTGGTGTCACACTGTCTGCAGCTTGCATGCTCTCCTTGTGCCCCTTGTGTGGGTGTTTTTCCAGGTACTCCAGCTTTTACGTGACTGTAGTCTAAAGTGCATTGAGTGGTCACTGAGACTGGAAACATACTATATAAATGCCAGCGCATTACATTACATAACTTTCAGAGCAGGATGTTAGAGTTTATAGCACTCTGATTTCATTCCCCCTTTTTTAAAGAGATAATTGTCTTCTAGTCAGTTTAAATGCAGAACCCAGTATCATCATGATGGCAGACAGCATCTGTTAGCCCATAGGGGGCTTTTGAGACAGTAGAATTTGGGTCTTTTAAATGTATTTTTGTGAATCATTCCAAATTTTAATCATAAGCTTGAAATTTCAATTACCAATTTCCTTTAGGCAGTTTTTTCCTCCCACTGTGTCAGAGTGTAAAAACATGGCAAGAGGTAGTTGCACCCAATAGGGGAGTATCAGTTTTGAAAAATACTGTAGACCTCAACTGTGCAGCCCAACAATGCAACAGTAAGCTGAATTTAGAAAGTGAACATAGCAGAGAAAAACACAGCTTGGTTTCACTTTTTTCCCCAAAAATATTTTAAGAACATTTCTGTTACAGATGGCTGAGGAATGTTTTTCAAAAAAAGTAATCCATAGCAACAATCTGGATTTCTCCAACATCCCCTTAATGAGCCATGCCCCATTAGGCCAAAAGGAGACAGGGCTCAAAAGCGAGGAATGGGATAGCAGGTGGCTCAGGCCTAAAAACACTGTAACTACATTCAACAACTCACTCTGTGTGGGATCCTGTCAGCCGCCTGGAGTGAACTTCACATGCACATGCACCGTGCTGGTTACTCAAAGAGAGAAAAATCCACTTTAACAGGAAAGAATTGATTTGCTGATCTGGATCCAATTGAGATCATTTGAGATGAATTATTTTTGTCCAAAAAGAAAAACATTGATTTTATCAGGTTATTTCTGTTATCTGGCCACTAAATTTCCCTAAAAATGTCCATAACTGTCACAGCTTTTTTCAGAGGAGCATTTGGCTCACAAAAGGTTTGCTTCTGCCTGCGTCCCAAAACGTCAAACCTTCACTTACCCTTTTTCCAGTAACAACCTAAAACACCCTTCCACTGCTAACTGCTTAAAAACAAAAGCTGCAACCATAAACTGTTGGCAACTACTGTTTTACAAGTCCATGAAGGACTTATATTAAGTCAGTAGATAAATGGAGAAAAGCTGTTGCTATGATTGCGGAGTTCATTTTCATAATCCTTATGAAAGCCGACAGAAGAGAGATACTGTCAGTAGGCACCTTTCTGTCAGCACGGTGCCTTAACCGTGACAGCTCCGGCTGATGAGGCAGCGTCAAGAGGCTCATCAGTGCTCCAGCAGCCTCCCTTTGCGTGGCCTGCCCTCCATTAACATTTTATTCTGTCATGCACTGTTGTGATAAGCCCACGTCTTCTCAAGTGCAGGTGAAAGAGGCTGACGGCTCATTTTCAGCAATAATGGTACATGGCAAACAGGTGGACTACATGTGGATGTGTATGTGTTACTTGTTACATGAAAAACAAAATGCCAATATTTTTCTCTTTTGAAAACATTTGCTTGAGATGTTTCTTAATGCATGCTTCACACAGTAATGGCAAATAGTGCTGAAACGCTTTGAAACACCTTCATTCACATCTCGGACTGTGCTTTGGAGTTTTCTGAAGATGCTGGTTGAAGTGTGCCATTATTGTATATTGATGTTTCTCAAAAAAATTTTTTTTTTCTGTATGACTAGTCACATATTGATCAGTCTTTCCATTTGCTCAGAAGTTTGGGATATGAACGCCTGTGCATTGTCTGCCCTCGGAGTGAGCATGGATCTATATTTTTCTGTCGCAGCCAGCAAACACACTGAGATTCAGCAGTGGCTGACATTTCTGCTGTCACGCTAGCCAGTTTGGTCTAATCGGAGCCCGAGTAGGCAGTCCGCATCCAGCCACCCCCTGCTGAAATGTGCCACCACCATCCACAGCTGGAAAGCTTTGCTGGCAGGTGGGACACTTTGTTACATTTTTTGATTATGATTGAATAGTTTATGTTCTAGATGTGAAAGAATTTCCTCCTCTTGAACATTTGCTTGCTGTTTGTATTATTTTCAGCCCTGATCACAGAAAAATATAAACTTTTATGTCGTTTACAAAAAAAGGTGATATTCAGACCAGTAAAGGTTGTTAAAATTTTGTGGCAATAGCAGTTAATTCTCGGTGGCTTAACTCCTGAAAGGTGGACAGCTCAGGTGGTAGAGCAGGTCGTGTAGCTATCAGAAGGTTCATAGTTTGATCCCCGGCTCTTCAGGTCTGTGTGTTGAAGTATCTTTGTGAGTGTGTGTATGAATGTTAGACAAAGTGCTTAGGTGTAGATAAAAGTGCTATACGTTTGATTGGGTGAATGAGACTTGAGTGCTCATGTTGAGTAGACAGGTAGTATACTGTATAAGAACCAGTCTATTTACCACTGTTTTTACACTTTTATCAAAAGCTGACTGGCTTTGAAAAGAGTCCTAGTGTGTTCAGCCACAAAAATCAAGGATATTTTTTCCTTCTCTGGATTTATTTCAAACTTTACACAATATAATTGCTGAAACTGACAAAAGTCAAGTGCTACATGTGAAACTATCGTAGACAGTATAAAACAGGGACAGACAAATTCAGTTAATGTGGAAGTGCCTTAAAGCTGTATTCTAACTGAAGGTTTCCAGATGGTGACAGCTGTGGTTGAAGAAGGAACTTCTGGTCCAATAGTCGAATCCTATAAGTCTACACTCACTGGATATTATCGCTTTCTCTGTCAGACGGTTGAGTGGGGAAGAAGTAAGTCTGCAGATTCAATCATCGTTCTCCCACATTCTGATGCTCAGTGTGAACTCTGGGAGGCTTCCTGACCATGTCTACATGCCTAAATGTTTTCAATTGCTGACATGTGATTGGTTGATTAGATGTTTATGTTAATGAGTATTTGAACAACCACCTAATTAAGTGGCTATTGAATGTATTTAGAGTGACATTACTGGGCTAGACAGTACTTGGTGCTGTGTTCTCAGATTGTAAATATTTTCTTTGCTTTCTGATGCCTTTAGGTTCATGAGTATCATTTTGTATTCCTAAATTTCAGCAATTTTCTAAAATTTCAAATAATATTAATATTTTGCAAAATAATAATTTTTGCATCTGAACACGAAAAAACTTTTTGAAGTACAAAAAAGACTAAGTCTTAAAATAATGGTGCAAATGTTTTCATTCATTGGGCACAGAGTTGAAGTGATTGATTGACTTTGCATGTTTTGACATATCGTCACCTTGTTAAAATAATGGTCTGTCATCTTTTTGCCTAAATCATTATATTTTCAATGTTTTTTTTTTTCAGTTTCTTTCTCTGAAGAACCTAAACAAAATAAATTGGGCCATTCTTTAAGTTGCCGGCACGGTGGCGTGGTGGTTAGCACTGCTGCCTCACAGAGAATGACATCTGGAGGGCCTGGAACTCTGTGTGGAGTTTGCATGTTCTCCCCGTGTCTGCGTGAGTTTCCTCCCACAGTCCAAAGACATGCACTTACTGGGGTTAGGTTAATTGGTCACTCTTAATTGCCCATATGTGAGTGTGAATGGCTGTGTCTCTGTCTCTCTGTGTGTTGGCCCTGCGACAGACTGGCAACCTGTACGGGGTGTACCCTGCCTCTTGCCCTATGTCAGCTGGGATAGGCTCCAGCCCCCCCCGCAACCCCGAACGGGATAAGCGGTAGAGGATAAGGTGACAATATGTAAAAAAGGTGTTGATGTCTTTTGCACAGATGAGTATGTGTTGTAAAAAAATGCATTAAAATGTTTTGAGAAAAACTTTGACGTGACATGGTATGCTCACAGGCTTCACAGTCAGACCCGTCCCTGCTCATGGCGGTGAAGTCATAGTGCATGGGAGCAGACCACGTGACGTGTGTGGAGGTGCAGGACTCATGGGCAGGCATGAATGACAAAATGAGCCTTTATTGTGACTAAAACAACCTTTATTGAGGCGAACAAACAATGCAAACAATGCAGGTTCAAGAAGGTCAGGGTTCGATTCCACCTTGCCCCAGGTGGAAGTTTGCTCCCTGTGCCTTGGTAGCCTCAGAATGTCGTCTCTGCTCTTTGCAGATGATTCGGTCCTATTGGCTTCATCGGTTGGTGGCCCCCAGCTCATGGTGGAGTGGTATGCAGTTGGCATGGGAATCAGCACCTCCAAGTAAGGGGCCATGGTCCTTTGCCGGAAAAGGGTGAAGTGCCCACTTTGGCTCAGGAATGAGTTGCTGCCCCAGGTGGAGGACTTTAAGTATCTTGGGGTCTTATTCACAAGTGATGGGAGAAGGGAACGGGAGATCAACAAATGGATTGGTGCTGCATCTGCAGTGATGCAAACGCTGCACCGGTCTGTCATGGTGAAGAGGGAGCTGAGCGTAAAAGTGAAGCTGTCAGTTTACCGGTCAATCTACATCCCTACCCTCACCTATGGTCACGAGCTCTGGGTAATGATCAAAAGATTAGGATCCCGAATACAAGCTTCCTCTGAAGGATGGCATGGCCCTTAGAGATACCATTCAGGAGAGGCTCAAATTAGAACCTCTGCTCCACCACATTGAGCCAGTTGAGGTAGTTTGGGCATCTGATCAGGTCCTACCAGGAGGCAGCCCAGGTGCAGAGCCAGGACATCCTGGAGAGATTAGAGCTCTTGGTTGGCCTGGGAATGACTTGGAATCAAAGTATACAAACGTAGAACGCAGCACCAACCACTGTATGGTACAGTAAAGTCCCATATGTATAGTACATGCTTCTGTGTAATTAGCAATGCCATGACTTACACCTGTAAAACAAGATTGATAGCACATGTCCTTTAACTAAACTGCTTCTGAGAACATTTCTATTTGCTTTCAGTAGAAGGGCAATTTCCCTACCGACACAGTCTGCGATGGACCTTACAGTGTCATATATATCTGAAAAAGTTTAAAGTGATTTGACTACAAACACTAATGCAGCGCAGTATGGAACTAATTGAGTAATTCTGACTAACAAAAGTACAAACTGTTCTGATGAGTTGTGAGATTCAGATGAGAAATTTATCAACACAATGACAAAGCAGCTTTAGCAGTGAAGAATGCGTAGAAACAAGAGCAGTGTGTACAAAGACAAGGAGAAATGCTAATGTGGTAGGAGAAATGCCTTACTGATTTGAGAACTGCATTAAGAGTGGCGACAATGACGTCCCTGATGTGAGAATTCCATCAAAGTGATCAAAAAACTGTAACAAACAAATCAAGTAAACATTATGCATGCTGTTTAGAGTAAGTGCAAATTAGGCAAATTATGTTTTCCATATATTTCCCTTATACTAGTTGCACTTTTTAATTAAATATTAAAATGACATGCTTTTACATCCGGCTATTGCTATGGTAACGTGTGGTAGTTCAAAGCACTTCACTTTGCACACAACCACCCTATTTATTCATACACACATGGCGTCAGGCAGTGAGTGACCAACCCTACAATTAGTGGACAAGCTGCCCTACCTCCTGGATCACAGCTGACCTGACTGCAAGACATTAAAAAGTCCCAGTTATAAATAATTTTCTTTTTTTTGCTACATGTGTCTAATTTGAATGGATTTTCTGTTTGTTTGGTTCTTACGGGATTGTTTAAATCTCTTTTGACAAATTTATTTGATGCCGTGTGAAATTTCTTTAGTCAAAAACATACAACCACAATACCACCTAATAAAAAGACTTCATTTGTGAGTGATTCTGTCATTGCCTCACGTGAATCTTAATCCAGCAATTAAAACATGTATTCAGGCAAAAAAGTCTGAGGGATGGTGCACTTTCTCTAAACAATAAGATCAGACATAGTTGAGGAAATACAAATGTTAGCAAAAAAGAAATTTTTTATACTGAGATGTTAATAATACTCTCTGCACCATACAAATAATATGTACATACAGTACATATTATATGTACATACATATGTATGTATGTATGTATGTATGTATATACTGTATGTATGTGTATATGTATATATTCTTTTTCTTGTAAACATGCACATAATGTCTATAGTATACAGATATTTTTTATTTTATTTATTTTATTTCTTCTTGCAATCTAATTGCAGTATGTAAATCTGTGTTTAGAATATAAACTTTATTTTGTATATATTGCTGTAACATTCCTTAACCCTGTATAAACCTCTGGCTGCTGGCACACCTGAATTTCCTTTTGTGAGACAATAAAGGCTGATCTTATCTTATTATTTGACCATCTCATTATGCGCTTTCTTGTTAATTAAATTTTTCACGATTGTTTTGGTAAGTTCACTAATACGAATGTGCATCCAAGTCATAACTTTCATACTACACTTGTCTACTGTAAAGATGTAGTATTATATATTATGTGCATTTAGTGTCAAATATAGCAGGCAAGTTCTTAGGTTACATAAGTTTCATACAAACTTGATTTGACTGTTATTATTACAAGTTTGAGTTGAAAGACTCAAATTGATCTGTAGTGTTTCCATATGGGATCTGACCTCAATAATAGAACTTGTAATGAATAATGAATGTGAGGCAGCAGGGATGCATATCCGCATCTTTGCATAATCTCTCACCTCTTCACTCCACAGACAGCATATGATAATGCATACATACATATTTGCTTTTCAGGCCCTTTTTTTAAAGCTGAAACACACACACACACACACACACACACACTAGGTGCTGTGTAAAATTAAATTTCATAATCACATGCTGACAGTGATACTTTTTCAATGTGACTGACATGTATGCAAAGCATGAATATTTCACCATCACTCAGGCTGAAAGCTCCATTATTGAAAAGGAAAAAGCTCTTTTTCCCCCATATATGAATCATCAGGCTGAATCTCTAATGAATCTATGATGGTATTAGGTAGAGAAACCTTGTCTACAATAAAGCTTAGCGTAGTCAAACTTCTGAAGTGAGAAGCTCTGAAAGAAGGATCACTGTGTCTAAGCTCTGTAATTGATTTTCCGTCTGCTATTTCCAAAGTTCTTTTACTGCCTCACTCTCTCTACCTCTTCCTCTCAGTTATCCCACCATCTTTGTCTACTTATCCCCTTCTGTCTAGGCTCACCACCTCCCTCAGCCATCCAGCAGGCTTGTCCTCATTAATCAAGCGTGTAGGCAGCATGAAGAACAAGGGTATGTTAATGTTCCCTGTCAGGAGCATGCTGCACTGTGCTCATGCTTGCTTGTATGGTTACTCGTCTTTTTACCTGCAAGCCTCCCCTGCTGTCTGCCAGTCTGACTGTAGGTGGCCACAGACCGGCACGGTTTAATGAGCCGTAAAGGACAGAGGTTTTGACATGGAGCTTTGCTGTCCATTTACATCAGTCCTGCGAACACAAGTGCAGGCCTTCTCTGGGGTCTTGCCTCGATTGCTCCTCCCGTCTACGAGGAGGTCTTTTGCCTGGTCATGTCTGCTAATCGTAAGCAGCAAGCTTATCAAACTCAGGATGCTATAAGTTTGCATGCGATCAATAAAATGATAAGATGTGGAATCATTTAGGGTTTAATCACATGCCTGAGCTGGTCCAAATTCAATATATGAAATCAAACAGAGAGCCTCACTCCTCTCACAGAAGCCAGCATGAACCCAAAATAACTCACCTCATCCCTTCAGGTGCCACTTCAGCCAGTGAAGGGAATGGATGGGTGAGGTAAGTGAAAGCCGCTCTGGGCATAAAGACTCAGGTGAAGCACAGAGAATAAACCACAGACCTGAGAGTTTGAGGTTATTTTCCCATCCTGGCTGTCAAGCCAGATCACACCTCTACATGTTGGTCTCTGTATTAAAAGAGAGTAGCATCGGCCCCTGAGGTAACCACTGTTCGTCACGGAAAATTGTAAGATCATAGGAAAGCCTTATAAATTTTCACAGTATATAGAGAGTGATGCCACCTTCTTACAGAGCTACATAAAGTTTAGTCTGGTTTTTTTTTATGTATTTACAAAATGCACTTATACACTGACCTTAATGCAGACAGGCTACAGCTCTCATCGGAGGTTTTTTTTAATCGCACTAAGAAATATTGAGTCTCCACTAAGAGGCTCCTGTATGAAGCCACAGGTGCCTGTTAAGTGAGTGGTTTTCAAAAAGGTCAGGACATTTTTCTCAGCACTCGCTGATGCCATGTTTCACAGTAGCAGGCACACAAGCCCACGAGATCACACGGTGAACTGGATCCTGCACCCGCAGTTTGTGTCAAAATCAGCACTCGAACAATCAGCTCTAGGAAGAGCTTGTTTGGCATTTGAAAAAAAAAACAGATTCCTTATTTAATGAGAAATAAATAATTTAAGAGTATAGTATCAGATATTAAAAATGAAAATAAAAAAGGTATTGTTTTCATATCCAAGCTGTCATTCATCTCTGTCGACTGCCCAGATGCAGCACCTGTGCCTACGATGAACCTGGCTGTCGGATCTTTTCTGATGCTTTGAAATATAACGTGTCAGATCCAGATAATAACACAGTTACATGTGGTGGGCAGGAAAAAAAAACATTTAAAACTCTGCACCTCACTTAAATTGAGTTCCATTTCATTTGTTTAATTATACATGAACAGAGAGCCTCCTTTTTTCAAATAAAAGAAGATGATGAACTTGTTATCCTTAAAGCACAGAACTACTTTCTTCAGGTAATGCTCAAGCTTATTAAAGATGTGTGTGTGTGTGTGTGTGTGTGTGTGTGTGTGTGTACTTTAATTATACTCATTGAGTTCTGTTAAATTGCTTTGATGACATATCAAGAAAAACAGCGTAGCTTTAGCTGAAATGTGTGGTTTTCAAATTTCCACGGTTACCGTGGTATCAACTGAATTCCCCACCCCCACCTAGATACAGAAAGAGAGCCAGTGCTGAGCATCTGACAGGCGACTCCTCTGGGAAGCTGGAACAGACAGAAAAGCGGTGATGCAGTGGTTGAATCCTTAAATTGAAAGGATTGCATTTTGCTAGTCTGAGAAGCTCTTAATCATTTCAAATGAAGTTTGGTAAAAAGCCGTGAATGCCTCATTTATCAGACAGAGAACTTTCCCCCCAAACACTTCCCGTGTCTTGGAGCAAGACATTAACATAAAATGCCAGACGGTAAATCACAAACTGAGAAGGGAAAATAAAGACAGAAAACAATGTAAATATGAAGCATGGATAAAATTTGAGTTGCAAAGGTAGTTAGAAAAGGAAAAAAATAAATAAATAAATGCAAGCTAAATTAAAATAGCTTATTGATGAGTTAGGCATTGAAGCTTATACAGAAGCTTTAAAATCTTCTCTTGGCCGAACTTACGTTTGCCTGTTTTCCACAAAAATATGGAAAGTAGTGACTAACTATTGTCCCCAGGCATCGCCATGGCGATGGGCTGATGAGCATCATTAAGTAAATTAGCTTTTGAAATAGTAAAAAGAGGGAAACAACTCCAAAGTTGCTTTGGCTAACTCACAAAGAAGCACTGTGATTAGGAGAATCACGTCCAGAGCTACACACTCGTATGACCTTTCCTCAGGCTTCTCCTTAGGTAATTATTACTTTGATGTCATTGAAAAAAAAGGTCATTTACACCAAAGGAAATGGCAGAGACATATTCAGTCACGTTAAAAAACCTACACCGCACATGATTTTGTATTCACACCATGCAATACGTGAATGCTATAACTGCTGTTCCAAGAACTGTTAGCAATTATTGTAATGCCAAGGAGAAATGTTGTGTAACATATTATGTCATTATTAAGTCAATTATCAGTGACATCTTCTGTGAGCTTCAGTACAATGTTAGAAGTTGTGCCTGATGTTGATAAAGTGACCACACAGACCTTATGGCTCCTGATGCTGCCCTATAGGCAACATTTACTCCCATTTACAATCAAAACACTCAGTCAATCACATATTTTTTCCCAAATGGTAGAGATCAATGGGGTTAGCACTGTTACTTCACAGCAAAACGTGGGGTTCAAATCCACCTTCACCAGGATCATTTGCAGGTTCTCTCCGTGTCTAGATCGTTTCCCCACCCATCACAGGACAGGGAACAAGACAAACTGAGGGCTTAAATACACACTAGGTAATTATGGCAAGAGGAAACAGCAGGGCACAACAGGTGAGATGAATGAAACTAATAACACGGGGGCAGCAAAACTAAACACAAAGTACAGGGAGCACAAGACCGTCAAAATAAAACAGGAAGCAACTTAACTGGGTGACACAAACCAGTAACACAGGGAGAGAGACCCAAACATACAGGAGGTCACATGACAAACGCACATAACACACAGACAAGAACACAGATGCAGAGGAGACGGGAAAACGGATTCGACACATGAGGCAGGCAAACATGGCACCACGGCACTGTCGGCCTGACTTCTGGTGACTGTGGGCAACATTTGAATACAGTGAACTCTGAGTCATATTCAAGAAACTAGTTTGAGATCATTTGAACTTTGTGAAATGGCACATTATCCTGCTGGAAGTAGCCATAAGAAGATGGGCATACTGTGGTCATAAAGAGATAAAGGTCAGCACTGTGGCACATAAATAATGCTTGGTTGTTACTATGGGACCCAAGGTGTAAATTACACACAATGTGTAGCCTGATGTTCTTGTTCTAAGATGACACGCGTGTCACCTGGTGTGGCCCACCTGCTTCAAGGTTTAACTTGCAGAGGTACTCTTCTGTATGCCTTAGTTGTAACAAGGGCTTATTTGAGTTACTCTTGCCTTCCTATCAGCTTAAAGTATTCTGGCCATTCTACCCCGACCTCTGGCATCAACAAGGCAGTGAGAGTGAACTGCCACTCTCTGGATATTGTTTCTTTTTCAATCCATTCTCTGTAAACCATAGAAATGTTTGTGTGGGAAAATCCCCCTGAAATACAACAAACATGCCATTTTCAAAGTCATTCAAATCTGCTTTCTTCCCCATTCCGATGCTCAGTTTGTACTTCAACAGGTCATCTTGTCCATGGCTATGTGCATAATGCTGCCATGTGATTGGCCAGTTGGATTACAAGCAGTTGAACAGGTGAACCTGATAAAGTGGCCGACGAGCATGTACTGTGAGCCAGTTCTGGATGCAGAGAAGGATTTTTTTTTTTTGTTTGGTTGTTTTTTGGGGTTTTTTGCCAGACTCCACCTTTGGTACAATATAGTGTTGTACGAAAATATAACCAATCACTAGTCCATTGAAAGTAAAATTACCATTCACGTTGAATTCACTGTATCAGACCACCTGATGGATGCCAATTCTTCCCACCCTCTCCTCAATAATTATTTTCAGCTCACTTATTAAAATCTTTGATTGGTGCTGCTTTCAAGCTCCTATGATCTTTTTAGTTAAGTCCATAAGAAGCCTAAAAAAATACTGCACCTCAGCTGAAGCTGTCAAATTCATAACTGACCTTGCTGTGCAGAATATGCAATTACACAAAATATAGTTTGTGATTTGTGAGCAAAGCCCGTTAGACAGACCAATTCCTCCTTCAGCTTTAATTGCTCTCCACTGTAGGCAGATGCTGATAGCCGGCAACTGCAGCAAGGCTCACAAATCAGCCACCATTTCATTTCACATCCGGTTTTACTGCCGAATAAGACAGCAGCCTCTTAAGGGAGAAGTAAATCTCTCCACGGCCTAAGGGAATCCAACTCTTTTATAAAGGTAATCAATTGTAGTCAAGTCAGAAAGTACAAGCATTTTCTGAACAGACTGTATAAATCATAAAAAAGGAGAAAGATTTCAGCCAGAGTTCGTGTTGCAAGCCTGACTGAATCATTTGAGTGCTGAAACTTCAGCGGCAGTGAAGGTCAAAGGACTGCAAATGTAATGTTAGTGTTTAATAAGTTTGGTCTTACTCACAGCTCAGAGTGTGTTTTCTTTCAATTAACTCATCTACTGCTTTATCTCTCCTGGTAGAGCGTAGAGAGCACTGTTATGATAGTATGCAGGCTCATGCAATCTCGTTTAAAATAATGCATCTCACATGCAGTGCAATCAGAATTCCATGAAGTGACCCCATCAGGTTTAGTTGCATGTGAGGGGACTCAGCATATACAGGCTTGATCCCAGCTCCTCTCCGTGACCTTTTTAATAAAGTATCCAAACTGCAGGCTTTAGAAGACTCATGAAAGGACCTCTCTCGCTTTTGTTCTGAAAAGTAATTTTGACTCTGTGTCAGTGCTGAGACACGTACACGTGTAGCGATGTCGGGGTTTTCAGACTCTTAGAGCCTTGCTGAAGTACTGCAGTCCTCAAAATCATTGTTCTCTACAGCAAATGGAGGTCAGATCAATGGAAGTGAAAGGTTGCAAAGTAAAAACACACACATAAATAGACTCTAAAAAGTGTGTGTGCAGAAAGTTGAAGTCACTTCAAGTTTTGAGTGTAAATTTACATTTCTGTCACGGCTAAAGCAGAAATGTTGTTTTCAATAAAAGTTTTAAGTGATTTCAACTTTCTGCACACACACTTTTTATTGTCTAAATGATTTTGAGAAGCTGAAAAGGTAACTGACCCACAATATCTGGTTCAAACGCACACATGTGAAAATGATCAACTTGGGTTTCCTTTCTTTCTGAACACAAAGTTTATTTGAGAAAATGTTTTCATTAATTTGTGTTTTACAACTCGTTACTTTAGCTTTAACACGTCTGAGAAAAGTTAGCATTTCCGGTTAGCGTTGTTTTTAGCGGAAGTCGATTAGACAGGGTGGGACACGCCACACCGTAGCGGTAGAGGCTCCTGCAAAGCTCGCTCGGAGCTCTACATGTATGTAAAGTTGCGCTTTACATAGAGGCTATGTGAGAAAAATGAGTGATAGAAAATGCAAAGCACAAAAAGTGTCTGCTGTTTGTCACACAATGCGTCTGCTAGCTTAAAGAGCAGCTGCTGTGTTTCCAGGGAGAGAAAAGAAAGAGAAAGATGAAGAAAGATATAAGAAAGAGGACAAAGAGCTACTATTACTTTCTTACTTTGAGTATATTTTAGAACCAGTAATTTATTACTTTTACTTGAGTAAAGAAGTTGAACAAGTACTTCAACTTTTACTAACGTCGTTTTTAACACAAGTACTGGTACTTCTACTTAAGTACATAATGTCAGTACTTTTTCCACCTCTGAAAATAGACACAAGCCGACCAAGAGATCACAAGCAGTGTGAAAATTAACCGTGAAACGGAAACGCTCCTCTCTCCCATAAATCCATATAATGTCCAGGAGTGACTCAAGACATTTCAAACCTTTTCTTTAAAGTCCTTGGTTATTTTTACCAGATGCTCTGTCAGCACACACAAAAAGATTTGTTGAACTTGTGTGTGTATGTGTGTGTGTTGTTATTTTTTTTTTATCTTTTGTTCCATCGGCTCCGTGATGGGGCTCAAGGTGAGCCTCGACAGGGCCAGTTCTGCTGTTGGTACCTTCATTCAGGCATCAACAATAACTGCTGTTTGTAATTTTAAGAGCCCATGCTGTCTGAAGAGGCTTCAAACAACAGGGCAGCTCAATATTTTGGAAGGGTTTATCTGGGAGTGAGCTTTAACTGTGAATTTCACAGGGGAAGAATACAACAGAAATAAATCTGGAATATTTTTAGGCAATCGTTTCATTTCCTTAGAAAAAAAACAAATCTTCTAACTTCAGCCATATGTATAGTAAGCAAGGATGGTTTAATCTTCTCTGAAACAGCAGAGTCACATTTGCTGTTCACTCCTGAATACTGGACAGCGCTTTTAAAAAAAGATGAATTAAACTTTGGACAAAATGAAAAATTCATAAAGAAATTAGAGTTAATTTAATCTGTTAAATGAGTTGCCATTCATCAAAAGTTGTTCTGAAATGTTAAGAAAAAAAATAATGCCACGATTAATGTAGTGTAAAGACAAGAATAGAGTGCAACAGATAGTCATTTATATTCCTAAAATGAGCTTTATGTCCTGGCTGTAAGGCACAGCTAGCCATTGTTGCTCAGCAACGTTTTCCATCATCTGTCAGAGGAAGAAAGGCAGGACCAAGGTCATCGAGGCACCATGCTGCTCACCTCGTCAGCTATGTGACAGGAATGTAAGCTGGAAATTGAATGTTCTGCGCTGTACACACATCTGACCCTGCTCCCATCACCTGACTGGAATATTTTCTGATCACATTGATTTTTTTTTCTTATCTATGTATTACTTGAGTGCAAAATACATATTCATCTGCAAATATTCTAATGATTTCATGTTTCAGTTATGATTTTATGGACATCAAATACCTTCTGCTATTGTTTAATAATTTATCCACTGCTCCTTACAACACTGCATCTGACTCTTTGTATCTGAAACTGTTCTAGAGCTAATCTAAAGGAAGTTTGGACGTCTGCAGCCACTGACTCTGCAGAAAGTTGGTGACCTCTGTGCACTTTGAGCCCCAGCATCTGCGGACCCCGCTCTGTGACTTTATGTGGCCTACCACGTGGCTGAGTTGCTGTCGCTCCCAATCGCTTCCACTTTGTTATAATGTCACCACTGTAACAGCTGTGAAACACTTAGTAACGAGAAAATTTCACAGCTGCACTTGTTGCACAGGTATCATCTTATCGTGTGTGTGTGTGTGTGTGTCTGTGTGTGTGTGTGTGTGTGTGTGTGTGTGTGTGTGTGTGTGTGTGTGTGTGTGTGTGTAGCTATACAGAGAGAGA
>VOQJ01015346.1:38698-59291 GCA_015052665.1 Apistogramma diplotaenia
GTATATAGTAAGGGAAAAATTTAGTGTGTTGTAATATACAGTGTGTGTGTGTGTGTGTGTGTGTGTGTGTGTGTGTGTGTGTGTGTGTGTGTGTGTGTGTGTGTGTGTGTGTGTGTAGCTATACAGATAGCTAGACATAGGAATAGAATTATTGTCTGTAAAAACTGTAGGCACTAATTTAAGCAAATAACTACATAAATATATATTCGAAAGCAACGACTTTGAAGTGTACAGGCTAAGAGCCACTCTAGCAAGTACAAGCTAAATGACCTTAAGCTCAGTCTGCATCCATATGGCACTTTTCACACATGTGAAACAGAATCTGGAGCTCCACCTGAGGAAACACTCCAGCCCTCTTTGTGAACGAAAGCCCTTTGAGAACAGCCAGCATCACACAAATAGAAGTGTCTTTGCTGCTGCTCCATGTTTACTTTAAATCATTGTCTGTGTGTTCCAGTTATTCCTTTATTAGCATTGTGAGCTTTCCAGTGTTTTGTAACATTGAGAATTTTATGTTGTAGATTTTCGACTGCATTCAAGTGACAGACGGACTCCGATGGGGTGACACGTTACTGCTGTAAACTGAGCACAGCATTAGCTGAGGAATGACACGAAGTCAATCAGATCAGCTGATCTCAGTGCCAGCCCACAGCAGCTGCTGGCTCAGCTTTCACCACAACTCACCCTTTCGTGCTTTTTCTAACTTCATGAATATCATATCTGTTGTCAATGATGCTCATCAGTGATGTAGGTTTCTCTGGTCTCTCCATCTCAGATCTTTCATGTATACAAATGGAAGTGCAGGAACAGAGCTCTGTATATTCAAGCCAAATAAATTACTGGAGAAAACATACATTTCCTTTTGACTATAGCGACACTGACTGAAATGATTTTTTAGCCCTTGATGTTCAAATTGTCTGTGGTTAAGCAAACTGCTGGCACTTCAGTCACCCCTTTCTTCCGTGATTCTTTTTTGATGGAAAGGTTTTCCTGTATTACTTTAATACTTTCCTTCTGCAATTCTGAATGTCTGGCAGTCATTGGCAATCACTTTAGCAAGCCCTCCATCTATGTTCTCCTGTCTCTCTGTGGGGTTAAAGAAAGGATTTAGGCCTCGTGATGGTGGCTCTAAGAGAGATTGTTGCCTGGTGAGGCAATGGTGGCAGTGATGTACGCCTATTGCTAGTGTCACAGGTAGAGACATTGGTGTGATTAACAGTTGATTGGAATGTTCACAATTTATTAAGAAGCTCGTCTGCTGCCTATTGTAGTATCCATTCATTCATTTTGAACCCTAAATTACAATGTGTGTGTGAAAGGATCATTTTTGAGAGCTTTGTGGATGTGTAAAATGGTTGAATGTGGCATTACCTTGGCCTCCGGTAACAATGAGAGAAATCGCTGAGTCATTATTGACCAGGATATGTCCTTCAATGCACATATTAAACAAATACATAGGACGGCTTTTTTGCGTTTGTGCAATATTTCTAAAATTGGAAACATCTTGTCTCAGAGTGATGCTGAAGATAATTCATGCATTTATTACTTCTAGGCTGGACTGTTGCAGTTCATTAAGCTTAAAACTTTGCTTTTTAATAAAGCTGATAGTTAGGGCTGGATCAGGTGACCCTGAATTATCTAATTTGTATGCCGCAATAGTCCTAGGCTGCTGAGGGGTTTCCCATGATGCACTGTCTATTTCTTTTCATTCACCTCTTTTACTCTGTTTATGCCGCATTGTGCATTTAATCACTATTTATTATTAATCTCTGTCTCTCTTCCACAGCATGTCTTTTGCCCTGTCTCTCTCTCCTCAGCCCCAACCGGCAGATGGCTGCCCCTCCCCGAGCCTGGTTCTGCTGGAGGTTTCTTCCTGTTAAAAGGGAGTTTTTCCTTTCCACTGTCGCCAAGTGATTGCTCATAGGGGGTCGTTTTGACTCTTGGGTTTTCTCTGTAATTATCGTAGGGTCTTTACCTTACAATATAAAGCGCCTTTACGCGACTGTTTGTTGTGATTTGGCGCTGTATAAAGAAATTTGAATTTAATTTAATTTTAGTCCCATCTCTGGAACACTGTCATCTCTTCCACTATTTTTGTAATCCCAGTGAGTAGACCATTGGTCACTCTAAATTGGCCATAGGTGTGAATGTGAGCAGGACTTAGACTTTTTGGCTTAGACCGGCCCCTCATAATTAGCACAGCTGACTAGTAATTTATGTATGTGGAGTTACAGAGAAGTGCAACATGCCAAAACCTAAATGAATTCATAAATTACTGGTTAAAGTCACTGGATTCAACCATAGCATTATTATATCACAATCACAAATAATATTCTTACCGCGTCAGTAGCCAACACACTGGGGCCACTTTTGCCCTTTATCCTGATTGGTTCACTCCAATGTCTATATTGGGTCACTCCTTCTAAATTGTGGGCCGTCTCTTATAAAAAAAAAAAAGGGAAGAAAAAAAGCCCCAACAGCGTCAGCCTGGAGGGCTGTTGGCCCACCGAGCAAACGGCCGGTACGCCAGATTACACGTCCAGCCGCGAATGTGAGTGTGAATGGTTGTCTGTCGCTCTGTGTTGGCCCTGCAACAGGCTGGAAACCTGTACAGGGTGGACCCTGCTTCTCACCCTGTCACCCTATGTCACAGCAGATGATAATTTCACAGATGTGTGCAGCACGAATGACACCGTGTAAAGTCCTCTTATACAAACTCTAGCTTACAGGTGACCAGCTCATCTGCCACGAATTGTTTTCAGCCAGCTCCCCTCCACTTTAATGTCCACTGACTTGTTTCATAGAGGCTGCACTCCCGAGAGATTTCCTAAGGCGCCTAGCTGGGATTACACGGCTTCTTTCATGCCATGGTCCTTCTCTTTTTCTTCACATTTTGATTGGCTGAGGTAATGGAAACATTAGCAAGCATGGTCTTATTTTCCCCTCTTCAGTCCAGATTTTTCATGCCTCGCTTGATGCTTGCATGCACCATCAAGGTTCATAGCTTATGCCTTAGAGCAGTTTTACAGAAGCTGCTTTACTGACGATTAGGAAACATTGAGGTTCGTTTTAAACACAAGTTCTACCAGATCGTAACTATTACTGCAGAGAAATCTCACACATATTTTAATCACAGCTGTATTATATTTTATTCTGTAATCTCTAATTTAATCTCTTTCCACTTTACAGCAGCTCACAAATGTTGCCTCAAAACTTACTTCATATCAGAATACTGAAACAGCACATTTAAGTTTCCATAATTATAAAGAAAGTACATTTTTTGCCTCAGAGTCAATAGTTATATTTGGCATGGCCCTAAACTTTACATTTGACTATAAATAAAACCACAGAACCAACTAAAATCATAGAAACATACATGGAGAGATGAAAACAGAATTTAGACATGCAAAGGACTTTTTAAGGATTCGAAAATGCTGAGGGGGTTTGGGTTGAGCAATATGCAACACAATATGTGTTGCATATTGCATTATTGTTCCATTGTATATAAATTTCTCTATTCCACTAGTCTTTAACAATGGGGAACATCAGCTTAATGAAGGCAAAACATAACAGCTTCAGGCAAATTGTTTTGCACTTTGGCACCCTGAGCTTTTTGTCCTGATGGCAGATATTCATATTCCAAAAAAGAGGGGGTGCTCAGAGTGCACTGTGATTTTTGTTGCTTGCTCATACAGTCTCCGTATGGGTTCGTATGCTTTCATTTCAATTATCTTTATTGCTGTTTGGTGCCAGTGGTCCTGATTTTCACTTGCTTTGTTAGGTTACAAAACCAATTTTTTTCTCTGATGATGCCCTCTAGGATTCTGCAACAACACACAACATCACTGCCTTGCTGCATGATAAACCCCTGATTCTTTTAAATGCCACAACTAAAAAATGTTTTCAAACATCCCTAATCATTTGCATTCTGACATGCAAATATCTTAATATACTGATGCACACAAAATTAATAATTAGTAATTCTACTGTAATGAAAGTGCTGGAATCTGGAACAATCACGGCTTTAAGTAATTTAAAAAAAAATCCCTCGGGACATTTGTCTGCGTATCTGTTTTCAAGCATTCAAAGCAATCGCTCCATTTACACACTTGGTTACTGTAATGCAACTGTTTCCACATTTATGATATTTACCAGTATTGATTTAAAGATGCCCCTCCTGTCTGTTATCAAAGTTATTTCTGTCATGCTGGTATATTATAGCATTTATTTAGAAATATGAATTCTTCTATACATCAAACTTGGTGCTAAAAAGTGTGAAAGTGTTGCCTTACTTAAAGATTCAGTAATAAAGGCAATAATATGTTGAATATGTTAGATGTGTATATAGCCAATTATCTCTGTAGTTTTATATTCTTATACTTTGTGTTTCTTTATTCTCTGTTTTTTTAAATGAAACGACGGTTGCTGCTGTAACAATAGACATTTCCCTCTGCGATCAATAAAGTATTTCTGATTCTGAACAAGTGCAGCTTGTACTGTATCTTCACAAAAAGAGCATTACTCAGCTTCGTCAGAGGATGGCTAATGTGTTGTTTTTATTGATTTGGGGAGCTATAATTGCCATTAATATGAAAAACAGCAGCAAAAAAAGAATAGTAGTTACTATGTAGTAATATGAACCAGAGATGTATTGAGAGCTGAGTTAACAGTGCTGACATTCTTTTTTTTTTTTAACCACTTTTGGTATTATTTTGAAAAAAATATCCTGTTTTCCCTATAGACATAAATTCTAAAAGTAATGCTGATACATAAACATGGAAAACTCACTCACTTAGTTCATGTTTTTTTTAATTTGCCAAATTAAAACCATCCACTTGATATAATAGGACTAATTATCTGAAAAATGGCTGAATAAAAATGAGCTCTGGAGAATGAATAAGAGTTATAATTTACTGGAGTTTGAATTTGTGTAAGAAATAAAAGATCACAACAACGTTCTTGTGTTCTTTCCGCATTTGAATTTCTTTCTTGGAATTCTGCTCATGGCTGGAGCATAATTCCCCTTCTTGCTCCTCAAATTCAAAAGGGACATGAAAATTGCACGGCACTGAAAGTGTAATAGGTCTGGAAAGCTGAGCAGCTAAGCCAGGGCCATGTCAGTGGTGTAGCTCCCCACTGCTGACGCATTTATTCTGATGTTTAATCCTCTCGGCTACTTGACTTCTGCTTATTGTCTAATTGTCACTAGTGTGAAACTCTGCCAGAGTGGCTCAGTGTGGCTCTCCCAGTATATTTTTATTAGCATTTCTCTTATTCACAGAATAACTGATCCAGATTCAGCTGCTGGAAACGGCTCTAATGAAAAAGCTGGTACTCAAGTGTGTTTGGATCCCATTTAGTGTAAGCTTTAGTGTATCACTGTAAGAGGAACATAATCAAACGCAGGTGTTTTGGCAACCTTGAATAAGTTAGTAAGTAGAGCAACTGCCTGGGTTTACTCAGCTGTTTCTCTAATGGATATTTGATTTAGTGGTCACATATGAAAAATATGCTTACTGACTAATTTTCTAAAAGGTAGCACCAATTAATGTCATTTGACATTTGAATCACCATAAGATTTGAATCACATTTGACCTATACAAATATGGAAAATTTATCCTGACTTTATTGCACTATAATTACTGTTATTTCAATTTAAAGAAGGTGGAAATGACTCAAGAAAAGCAGTGTTTGCGATGGAGCACTGAACACCATGCATTCTCTTTAGACACCATTCTCTCTACATCAGTGTTTGGCCTGCCTTTTACAATAATAAAGTTTGAGCCATGGCAATTAAATGTCTGTCAAAGATACTCAGAATTAATCTCTCGCTTCTTCCTCACACTGCCTTGCTTGGGGTTCTGCCAGTGGCTTCCCCTCACAGACATCTTTGTGCCAGAAAGTTTATTCATATTGGAAACCACTTGCAGATTCTCCAAACTCGAAGGTTTGGGAAGGGAAGGGAAATTTTCTTTGGTATTCTTGTGAGTGTTACCTCTTTGAGGTGGTCACTGATTGTGTGCATATATTTTTTGGAATTACTTGATGATGACTTTATGTTGCACCCTGACTAGTTTCAGAGCCTTGAAAGTGCTGTTGGATGGTTTCGTCCTTTCAGCTGCAGCCATGGCTGAAATGGTTTTATCAATGAAACTGAACCTGGAACCCTTCGTCATTGCTCGGCAGTGAAGGTGGGCTCTGCGTTTTTCTTTTCCAGGTCAAAGGAACTGGGTGAATGGATGAGTTTTGTTGTAGTGCTCCTGACCCTCAAACCTGAACCTGACAGACAGCAGATTCACTGAAATTAAACAAAACGGTTTGCTACAAAATGTCAAGCTTAAAAAAAAGAAAAGAAACAAGAGTAAAGATTAAAGGCCACGCTGTGAAGCTGTACATGGGCACAGAGACATGATGAAATCTGTGTGGCTACATACTCACTACTTTAGTACAGTGGGATAGATCATGAGTTACATCACTGAACAAATTATAATTTTGACCTGAAGCAATAATTTATCCCAAGTAGGCGTGAATGTCTTTAGAAAGGTTTATGGAAATCCACACAAAAGCTGCAGAGCCATTTCACAAAGATCCACATATGTGAACCTCAGCAAGGCACGTGATAAAAAGACCAGCGATCACCAAAGCCACCACGAATTATCCTCTGGGATTCATGTGCAAAATTTTAAGGCAATCCATCACTGCAGAAACATCAGCAGGCTGGAAGAGTGACGGCGTCACCGTGAGGACACACTGCTCACGTGGCTAACATCTGATTTTTGTTTGTTTGTTTTTCTTTTCTTTTTTTTTTTAACATAATGTGACTCTCAGTTAAAGAGACAGAGGAATTATTGTTGCACCCTGTAATAATTTGAGGTGATTTTTAGACAATCTGATCTCAGCTGTTGTTTTGGCTCATTTTTCCACACTTTCACTTTTTATTCACCTTAAATCAAACTCATCTAACCCCTAGCTGAGATTCATTTGGGTATACCACTCAGGTGCAGAGAGGTCGGTCTAAATCTGTTCCTCAAATGAACTCTCCATCTGCCAGGTTTACATTGCAATTTTGAGCTAAATGGCTCACATTGCTGCGTTGTTTTTTTTTGTATTTTGGGATGTGGCTGAGTATGCAAACTGCAGCAGCTTGTGTCCTAGCTGAAGTAGCAGATGGCCTGAAAAGGAACAGAAGTCTCACTTGCAACGATCTCACAAGGTTTGTAGTGATGCATTTTAGTTCACTTGCATTTTGCAGCATGAAAAGAAACTGAAGAAATATATTCTGTTCAGAAACTCATTCTTTTACAGTTTCCTGTTTGGTCACAGTTAGTTACTAGTTAATCATGCTTAGAGCATGTTTTAGGCAGCAATCAACAAGAGAAGCAGCTTTCCAGAGACAAGTCAGGCCACACAAGGGCAGCTCTGCAGGGTGAAGAAAGCGAGCCTGAATGCACAGTTCCTGAAAAGCACATTTTCATTTTGAAACATTCCCTGGCGGATTGCCCATCTGGAGCATTGGGACATTTCCCAGGGGCCCGATGGTCATTTTGGCCTTACAAGAACACTCAGAGCCATGATAAAATAACAAGAAGGGATGAGCTGGCAGACATCTCAGAATTCATGCATCAGTAGTGATCACCTCGCTTGTGCAGTTACAACACTCTCTCCATTGATGAATAACATGATCCTTACTTTCAGTGGCTACATAGTGTAATAGGTTTACACATTCACCTGTTACATGAACGATCCCCGCTTTAATCCCGGGAGGCCTTCACATGCATTTGTGTAAGCAGTTGTTTGGCATTCAGATTACAGCTGGAGTGCATGCAGCTGATGAAATGCAGTCAGCTGGTCAGCAAATAGTACCTCTATGTTCCAAGGACATCCTCTCCCAGCACATTAAGCGCTTTCCAGCTAACAGTGCGTGAGAAATTACTGATCCACCCTCTGATAGTGGTAGCATTATCACTTAAAAAAATTGAGGGAGGTTTGATGGATCAGATATTTAGAGACATTACCAACAGCAAACACTCATTTCACATGGGTGCCACATTATTTGTTTTGAGTACATTTGGGCTCTGATAGTTTCAGCGAGAGGAATTCGTGTCAAGCCGGGCCACCGCATGGTGAGTGATTTCAGAACGAAGCAATCAACACCTGTGATTGATGTCCTCGGTGTGATCGCAGCTCACAGAGCTATCTGCGCCTGATTCATGACAGCGTCTTGGATGAGGCAGTTTCTTCAATGGCTCCTGGTAATAGATCAGAAGGTGGTGGAGTTGTGGAGAACTGGGAATAAAAGAGCGTATAAAGATGTAGCAATAATGCTCCGTTGGCAGGGTGGTGTAATTGTCATCTGTATTTATTTTTGACAAAGAACATTACAAAATACAAAACAAGCCATCAAACAGCTACAGCAGAGAAAAGCGACCTCCAGATAGAAATGTGCACGAAAACACGGCATGAGATGGAAACTCATCAGGTAGGACGGCGCAGAACACAAAGTCTCCATCACAGCTGTTTGTCCAAAAAATTTAATAAGCTTCAGCTGAGAACAAAGGAAGAAATTAAAAATTGTACAAATAAGATGTACATCACGCTACGACTACAACCCTTTCTTTTTTTTCACTTTTTTCTTCCACTTTGGAGTTCAGCCCCCCCACCCCCGCTGATCTAAAATGATAGCAAACACACTGATGGAACAATAGATCAAAATGAGCAATTATTTTTTAAAAATGCATTTGCTGGCACAATTTGAAAGCACAATACCCATTGAATTTCACATTGCACTGCACAATCAATTTTAAGCAACTTCACAATATTGACAGAAAAAGCTTTCGCTTTAGCGTGAAAAAGGTTCCTCTCACTGAGCTCCTTTCTCATTCGTCCCCTCGAATCATATTCAGTTTACAGACACTGTACATGTAGCTCAAAGAAACACTAGAAGATTCGTTCTTTAATAGCAGGGTGTGAGCTATATACACACTGTGGATTGCACCAACTCAAATATGGCACTTTGTTGCGATCTATTTACACCTTTGCTCTGTTGGGTTTTGCTGAGGAGATAAATCCCACAAAAGTGCTGCGTTCTGCAGTTTCAGTAATTACTGTCATGACAGCCATCGGACCTCTTAACAAACAGCCTCTGGTTCTGTATATCTGAGCTGCACATTCTTCCATCTCATATTGATACACCAGCCGCTGACCCTCACAGGCTCTCCGCAGTGAGTCCACAGCTATTATATTCACAGTAGCCAACATAAGACTTTGGTTTGTGTCTGTCACTGTTTAAAGTTTAAAATCAACACATAGATTTTTACACTTCAGAGGATTTGAAATTGACAAAGCAAGTTTAAGTCGTTCGTATACTTTCACCTATTTTTAAAATCTCACTTAAGTCCATATTTGTGCTTTCTCTGTAGCAGCAAGACTAAAATGTCATGCACATTGGATTTATTTGAATTACAGGGCCTCTAGTGGTGTATTAGCAGAGAAAAAAGACATTTGTTACATTTGTAAAACGTGCGTACAGTACAGTTGGTAAAATAATAATTCTACAGGTCTTGGTAATGTAAACAATATAAACATCTATCATGGGGCTTCGATATAGTGGTCAGTTCGATGCTGTTCCAACACAGAAACAAAACTCTTTCACGTCAGTCTAATGTGGTACATACTACTCAAAACAATGTTACTTTACAGCAAAACCACTTAAACTTTACATCTAAATGATATATATGATAAATGAAAGGAAAAACCTGAGCCCAGGACTTCAGTGCTGAGGGAATCCATTGGGAACACACTGCTGTTGCTTTGGTCCAGTTGAACCATTTCCTTTATCCCTTTGAAGGAAAGTGGTCTCCTCCAGGAGGAGGATCCTACCATCCGCAGGGCACTCAGGGTCATATAATAATTTAAATGAGTATGAAATTGATAGGATTAATGTTCTTTGTTTTCACTAGACCACAGCCCAGTTGAAAAGCTATGGGAGATGTGTTATGGAGTGCTCTTTACTGCCATCATCAAAACACCAAATAAGGGAATATTATGGGCTTTTTTCCCCGGGTGAGTGCTAGAGGGAGGACGACCACATGCTAAGGAGCGCTGACGCTGCTGTTGTGGCATGTGGTCGTCCTCCCTGCTGAGACCGTTTATCTTTGTTTGTCTTTTAGTTTGTCACTGGTGTGTTGCTGGTGGTTCATGGTGGACGGCTCACATCTTCCAACTCTGAATAAAAGCAGTTTATCCTTGAATGTTGCCTTGCTCTGTGAGTGACATTAACAGGAGAAATAATAAGACATGAGCTAAGACATACCTGACCATACCTGTCCACTGAAGGCAGAGAGATATCAACCTGCCATTTGACTGACAGCAAGAACAGGGAGAAAGAGTAGGGCAGGGCTGGGTGAAAGCACAGGCACACTGGCCCTGAATATGAAGAACTATTGTAGATGAAGAAGGTCTGAACTCACAGCAAGAAGGTCCCAGGTTTGAATCCAAAGGCTGCCTGGGACCTTGTTGTGTGGGGTTTGAATGCACTGTGGAGACTCAGACTCCAGCTTCCTCCAAAGACACGCATGTCGGGTGTATGTGTGAATATGAGTGTGAATGGTGGTCTGTCTCTATGTGATTGCCATACAATAGACTAGCCCAGAGTGTACACTGTCTTAAGCCCTGTGACAGCTGGTAGAGGCTCCAGCTGCCTGCAAACCTGAATTGGACCAGCAGTTATGAAAATTAAATAAAAATGAATTAATGTCCATTTTACTGTAAGTGCATATTTCTGCAGTTCAGAGCATCTCTGAAGCTAAATGTTTAAGTACTGTTAGTTACTAAGGAAATAAACTAGTAAATAAGGGGTGTTTGAGGCACACTTTGGGATCACTTCTTTTTTTTTTTGCCCACTTGCAGGCGGTGAAAGTGCTTCTGATCAGCTGGCAAATTTAATTTAAATGTTAGGTGTCTGGGGGCTCTTGGGGGGAATATCTGATCTGCTAAATGTCCACCGTGTTCACCAGCAGCACTCGCTAAATCTGAGTGCCGTCTCGTGCTGAGCAGGTAGTGTGGCGGGAGAGCTGTTTGTTGAAAACAGCCGCCTGCTGTGGCTGAAAGAGGCACTATCAGACTAATGGGAATGAACAAAGAGTTAAGCTAGACAGCTAAAATCATTTTAAACTTGCTGTAAAAGTCCCTAATGGAAACGCTATTATCCCACAGACCTATAATATCCACTAATAAAATTTCCTTTTGAGTGTCACTACTCTTGTAATGTCTGATTAACAGTCTGGTTCTGTTTAGAGGGAGAGGAGGATGAGATGAGAAGGCAGCCTATTTCAGCCAAACCAATTATTTAAAAAATCTGTGTCATTTACACAGTATTATACTGTGAAGCTTATAGCAAAGTTTATACAAAAGGTGTCTCTGTATTACATCATGGGGCTGATTACTGCATTAATAATTGATGCTTCCTATTTTTGAGACAAATAAGCTGATATTTTCTCTGCAGACTTTTCCTGATCATTCTTACAGGGCAGCTCATCTCGTTGCATCCTATTTGTCTACTGGCAACTGTTGTCAAATAAAGGAGATATACAAGAGGAAAAAACCTTGGAGAAATTAAGGTGGAACTGGCTGTGTACTCAATACACGTCTGAATCAATACTGTAGCTGTCTCTGGTACCCCCTTTTAGGTGGAAAGTTTGTTACTAGTCAGGCCTTGACATCCTTGCTCGATGGGGAAGGCTCTTCATACGGCATTTTTTTGGCACTTGGCAGGATGCTGGCAGGCAGGTACTGATCAGACGGTGTGTGGAGCTCGTCCATGACTGTAGTGAAATGATCCGGACTTTCCCCGTTGGATGTGTCCTTGATGACACTGTAGGTGAGCGCCACGCTGTAGGAAGCAGGTTTCTCCATGCGCTGAGGGCCGCAGTGACACAATTTCTTGAAAGCGGCACGGAACTTCTGGGACATGGCGTTATAGATGATGGGGTTGATGGCGCTGTTTAGGTAGATACAGAGACGGCAGAAGAGCAGGAACCAGGTGTCTAGGTAGGCCTTGTCCAGGAAAGAGTTGACCACCACCAAGGTACGGTAGGGCATCCAAAGTAAGGCGAAGAGGATCACCACCACAGCGAGCATCTTTGTTACCTGGAAAATAGAATATAAAATCAGAATAAAGCAATTTTGTGATGCTCACCAAGTCTATATGAAGCAGAGTACATCGCACTACTGCACAGGCCAGTTCAACCGCAATTAACTGGTGAAGCATGCAGTGGCTTTTCTTGTGAAGCAGCCCATTTGTTATTCTATAGATAAGAATTAAATGCTGCAGGCAGTAACACAACAAGATGGAGCAACAACAGTGAGCTGCACAATTCAGTACTGGTAACCATAAGTGTCCCAGATTGACCAGAAAATCTGAATTCTCTTTTTTTTTTTTTTTAATTTGTGGGTCTATGCAAAGACACTGGATTGATTTTAAAAGTGATGGTGGTGGCAGGTACGGGGGCAGGCAAAAAGGAGAATAAAAAAAGGTCAAACTAAGAGCAGTTTACCTCCTGACCTTATGAACCTTTGTTCTCCTGCCTTTAAGCCACCCCCACCCATCCAGTGTTGGTTCTTTAATCCCTTCACAATGGGGACTGCCTGAAAATGCACCCGAAACGCTTAAAGCGTGCTGTCATGACATGAAAAATGTCACTTAAACAATTTCCAGCCACTGCTCAAAGACTTAAAACTGCAGTGAAACATCAGGTGTCCTCGTTCACAAAGAAAATGAAGATGATGAAAGAAAAAAAGGTCCTGCTGCGCTTTATTTGTCGGCTTCATTTGAGCTAATGTCTCAAAGTAGATGGGAATGATTGAAATGTTTTGTGATCTACAAAATAAACTGCGTGTTGCATCATTGTGCCCCCGCTCCCATGCTGACCACAACATTTAAACACCAAAGTCCTGACTTTAGAAGAGGAAAGCTGCTTCAAAATGCTGTATGAAAAATGTAAATTTGTGAAGACAACTTGCTTGCATCAGTATCAGCCGATAACAGCTAATCTCACTGTCAGCCCACATCAGCTGGTGGTTCAGCTGACATGCTCCTGTTTCCAACTGGCAAACTCTCTTATAGGACGTGACCCACCTCCAGGTCAGCTCCTCCTTTTCATGCTGTGTCTGACTTCATCAATGTCATGTCTGCTGTCGTTGATGCCTACTCTGATCTGTATTCTTAAGGGTCATGCTGCACCTCTCAGCCTCAAGATCTTCACGCATGCAAATGGAAAGTCAAGAAGCTGCCGGTGCAGAGCCACACTGTCAAACGTAATTTACTGTAGAAACATAGAACAACTTTCCTTGACCACAGGTGTTATGACCAAAGCACGAATGCCAGGGCTGAGTAAATGTGCCCAAGTTACCAAGCAGGTGTTTTCTGTGAAATTTCCAGGTTGGTGAATGGAAACTCTGGGTCTCCAGTTGCTATCAAATGCCTAATTCTACCTTTGTCTTCACACGTTTGTGCTCAAATTTGATAATGTGGGTCCAGCAAACCCACATGGTGTCACAATCATTGGACATCTTCATGACAAAGATGCCAAAAATGATAAAACTTATGAAACAAGGTGCGGCCATCCCTGAACATTACCTGCTTCAGTCCAAAAATGTAACTTCTCTCCTGACACAGGACCCCTGCCACGACTTATTTCACATCTAAAACTAAGAGGGTTTTTTTCCCCAGGTTTTGGGTCTGTACATTTTGTCTGGGCTTCCATCTTTCTGAGAAAGCCCTGACCTCCATTTTATTCTGCTTATCCAATTCAGGCTCGTGATAGGACCTTAGCTGTCTAAGGGTGAGAGGCAGGGTACACTGTGGACAGGTCACCAGTCTATCGCAGGGCGAACGCTTAGAAACACACAACTGTTCACATGCACACCTGCAGCCAGTTTAGAATCAGCAGTTAATCTAACATGCAGGGTTACTCTGAGACACGCAGGCACAGGGAGAACATCCAAACTCCACACAGAGAGCCCACGGCCGACCCAGGATTTTCTTCCTGTGAGGCAATGGTGACAACTACCACATCACCGTGGAAACACCTGTGAGCTCTGCAATTTATAGATGTTTTTTGCATTTTTAGTTGTTTTGTTTGTTTGTTTTATTTTCTTCCATCTTCCCGTTGCAGTAAGAGTTGTGAGATCCGTTTGGGCACATGTAACAGACTTCAAAGAATTTTAGCCTCCCCTCAGTCATCAGGAAGACCTTTCATTGATTGATGATTGTGCCCGTATTCTACAGTAGGGGTATAATCTAAGTTGAGAACTTTTTTGATCTTAAAAGCTGTGAAAATGCCAGCAGGTCTGTTAGAACATTGTTGCAAATAGCATGGATTGAACGTTTTACAGCTGGAGTGCAGTTTTGTCAATTACTTATCCAGAAAGTGTTTGAGGGTGGAATCACTCACACAGAAACACAAAAGCAGCATACAGCAGAGGCCCATGAGAGAAAGGTCAGCAGAAATGGCTTGGCCTGCCCCGTGGCCTCCGCAGCACAGCTCTGCATGGCCCAAGAATTATCTTGAAACTCCCCATCAGTGGTCTCACTAAAAAGTTCACGTGTCAAGGGCACCAGAAGCTGTGAACTACAGGGAATCAAAGGATACAAAGGTGGAAGCAGTAGACATTGAGGTGTGCACAGGCGGGAAGTGGAGTATTGGAGTTGGAGGAAGTTGGTTGGATCCATCCTACAAAGGTGTGCAGGAATTTGGCAACATCTGCTGCAGGAAGACGTGCAGGCAGGTAAAGGGGAAGTATAAGCCAGCAGAGTGGTGGGGGTGGTGAAACAAGGACCAAGGACAGCAGCAGAAGATCACCTGGTCTGACATCTGGAAAGCAGGCTTTGATCACATTAGGTTTTTAGTTCAGGCTTTTTACAATGTTTTATCTAGTCCTGCAAATCTCTGCATCTGGGGCAAAAGTGACACCCCTGCCTGCCCCCCCTGTTCAGGGAATGGAACCCTAGAACATCTCCTCAACAGCTGCCCAAAAGTTGTTGGCGACAAGTGCTGAAAGCAGTTGCTGTGAGCACATCCAGTGCCATTAGCACCAACAAGGGGCACCAAAAGCCAAAGACCATCAAATTTCTTGAGCTGGAGAGAAACCCCATAGATCACCTGGGACAATATCACGTCTCCTCAATTTGAAGTAGACCTACGCAAGCAGCTGAAGTTAATCCACTCTCGTTGGATTGCGAGGGTGTCATATTTGTCAAAAAACCTGAAACACCCCATGACCCCCGGTCAAATCACTAATGATGTGTCCCAGCACATCTGTAGGATGCATTGTTTGACTTACTATGATGCAAGCATAGCAGGTTTGCATACGCAACTTATATAAGCTGGGAATCTGTCACTCACAGAGAACATCACCAGGAAAAGAATTAGTGAAATGTGTGCTTTGTACAGTCGATTTAAACAGAACTCTGAAGTAAACTTTCTCTGGAGGAGGTCAGGTGTGCCACATAAGCAACCTTCATGGACTGAAAACTCAAGCTTTAGGCTCAAAATACCTAATAACCCATTTATATGGCTTAATGGTACACCTTCATGGGCAATTAATCAACTACTGAGCCGTTCCTTTCTCAGTTGATGTGGCACTGATGCCGCATGTCAGTGAATCATAGCAGAATCTTCACATTTCACCTAGAAATTACCTCATGAATAAAAAAAAATTAAAAACTGAAAAGATTTTTCCGGATCAAATGTTCCCAGTTTGTGAGATTTTCACCAGCACTGGCTTTAGATGCAGCTTTTTGCTCTTCATATAATTTACGTTACAGTCATTGCTGAATAATTAACTTAATTGACTAATAAATATTTAATCCCAACTTAACAAAGCCTCGATTTGTTCATTTAATCACCAGGTGAAAATCGTGATGTTTGAATGTGCATGTAATCAAATCCTATCCATATTTATGCTGTGTTGTCTCAGCTGCAGTGAGGTGAGCCTAATTGAACTGGATAGGGGCAATGCAAGTGTCATCAGGGAGCCGAATGCCTAAGTTTAGCTCCACCTGACATTTAGGTAACTCGGGAAAGTCTGTGGTGGAAGGGAGGGGTTGTTGCTTGTGTCCACAGTGAGTTGTGAATACTGGCCATAACAAACAAGAATGTGTTAGAATGAAAACCCCACTGATGGAGAAAAGGCCAAGAAGTCTATTTGAGTTAAGGTTAACTGATCTGACTATCCAGCAGAGCATGGCGCTCCCCCAGGGTACCACACCCCCTGTTATTCCAGGAAGGCTTCTTCCCCTGATCTGATACACAAACACTTCTCTCTGCTGTCTACCTGGGTGCCTGGCGTGGTGTGTCTTAGGATTCAGGTTTATTCATAAAACTCTTTTCAAAATGTAAAAGAAAAAAAAAAGTCAGTTGATGAAAAAGTTGTACTGTGTGCAGTAGTGTGTTTCATAAAAGAGATAAGATAAACAGAAGGGCTGAGCTCCTCCAGAAAATCCTTGTGTCTCATCATTTTTGTCCCATATTTAAGGTGAACGATCCGCTTCTTCTTTAATCTCAAACTACCGGATCTCCTCTGTCTCACACTGCGGGGGATGGGGCGCGGGGGCTGAACCCAACCTCGTTTACACTGCACACAACTCATGACAGTGAGTGGGTGCTGCCGGTACTTTAGTGACTGAATATCAAAAAGTAATTTGTGAAGCTTAAAGGAAAATTTCCAGAAACTGTATATTAATAACAGAAGTTGCATTTAGGTATATGAATTTTCTTCATACTCCTCCAGGAATCCCTGTACAAAGACGAGGCCCTACTGGATCTGTGCTTGAAGCGTCTGCGGGAAGGTGCGCCGCGGGTGTAGGGACGTGCAGACGTGTCTTAAACACGCGAAGCCACCAGCTGCACGTGCACCATGACTGCAGCTCTGCGCGTGTGTGTGCAGTGAAATGCAACAATTAAGAAAGTAGCCCCGCCTCTGACACGAACGAAATGAGTGTAGCATTGATGGAATTGCAACTGAGGATTCTTGAGATTTTTGCTGGAGTTTTCAAATTCTCTCCCCCTCCCACGGAGTTAATGATAAGAGCACATAGAAGATTAATTTGATCTTACAGTTTGGGGGGGAGGGGGTTTGTGTTCTTTGTCCGAGAGAAACTGATTAAAAACATCAAAAACAAATACGTATTTGATCGTTTCACAACTTCTCCAGATTTTTTTAAAAATTGTTTACGATCCCAGTTTTAATACTTTCCCCCTCCATACGCCACATTTCACGCTGTACAAAATCTCCCAAATTCCATACAGTTCAGTTCGGATTTTTCAGAGTCTGCGTCACTGAACATTCAAACACTGAATGGTTTTCTTTGAATGTTTTTTCTCTGGTTAAAAAGCAGACAAGCAGGAAAAAGGTTTAGGAAATCATTCACCTTACTTGCTTTTAATTGTAAATAAACCGAGCGCAACCCACAGCAACCCCATTCACAGCGAGAAGCGCTACAGGGATGATAGTAAAGAACAACCTGTCTGCGGGAGGCAGCCGTGGTGCTGCTGGAGGAGCTGGTGCTGATCATCCTCCCTCCCTGAGTCGTCTCCTTCTTCCACTTCTTGGTGCTGTCCTTGGGATCCGAAGGCAGCGGGTTTATGAAAAGTATCCTGGCGATCAATCCGTACAGAACCGTGGCCAGCATGAGAGGCAGCACGTAAAACACCGTGAAATCCGTGAAGTAGATGGGCAGGTAGTGACTCCTGGACACTTTGTAGGCGCAGCTGAGCAGAACCACGTTATCATAGACCAACTTTTTAGTGTCTGACAGAAAGAGCCACATGATGCAGTAAACAGAAGTGAGCGCCCACACCATCATGATGATTTTCTTAGCCCTGGATAAAGTGCATAAGAACTGCGCTTTAATTGGGTGACAGATGGCGATGTAGCGCTCCACTGTGAAGGCTGTTATGGAACAAGAGGACGCGTTTATCCCCAGGTACTGGAAATAAGTGATGCCCAGGCATCCCACGTATCCGTACACCCACTGCCCGTGCAGGGCGTCGGTAATGTTGGGCAGCCCGGCCGCCGTCAGGACCATCAGGTCAGCCGCCGCCAGGCTCACTAGGTAACAGTTAGTGGGAGTCCGCATGTGCTTGGTGGTCAGGACTACTAGTATGACCATCACGTTCCCCACGATCCCTACCCCACATATGAGCGACACCAAAAACACGCTGACCACCTTGTATTCAGCGGAATAGTCAGTCCACACGCCCAGGGTCTGGTTGTCCTGCACCGACGTGTCATTCTCCACAGTCATGTTATCCATGGTGAGGTTTTTCATGACAAGAGGAGGCTGTAACTCCCTGCACTTCAAAGAAAATTACACTGAGCATTCAAAAATATGCATTACACAGTCTTTGCAAAAATGTGCAGGGCCCCGGCATGAACTAAGAGCCCTCCCTTTCTATAAATCTTTTAAAAACTTTATTTCATCCGCATAGAATCCAGTCAAACTGTCTTTTCGTCTCAGTGAAATCCATCCAGCTTTCTGATACTGAAAATCCATCCAATCAAACTCCAGCGCGTTTTTCCATTCAAACATAATAAAGACACTGTTGCCTGAAGTTTGGAGCCAGAGGAGAGGAGGCGTTGGAGGCAGCTCCGCGCTTCGCTCCCGTCTCACCGCTCACGCAGTTATGACTGAGAGCTTCCTGCAGAGCATCCCTGCTCCTTCCAGCCCAGTGAAGTCACAGGCTGACGCACTGGATACACAAACTTTTTTTTCTCCCCAAAGCCTCCCACGGCGCCGGTCATATCGAAGCTAGCGTATATAATACGCACACTGAGTGAAACACAAGAGTCATGTTGCTGGTGAGTGCAGATGGAAATATCATCATTCATGTGCAAAAAATAAAATAAAATTATGGTTACACACGACAGTGTGAATCTAGGAATTTATTTATTTATTTTGTATTCAACAAGCAGCGATAAGACGGGTACACTTTGGTCATAAACATGGTCACCAATAACAGGTGGGGTTTAAATGATGCCCACTGTGTATTAAGGGGCCCAAAATGTGCCTAGAAAATGTCTCTTCACATCTTTATACTGCAACCAGCAGCAGCCTGTGGTCTTCTGCTGGTCTGTAGCTCCTCTGCTTCATTGGTCGGAGTGTTGTGCATTCAGGGATGCTCTTCTGCATATCTCGGACGTAATCCACCTTTGTGTTACTTCCCATCATCTCAAAGCAGTTTGGTCATTCTCATCTGGCCTCTGGCATCAACAAGGCATTTTTGCCCAGAAAACTGTCGCTCACAGGATTTTTTATTTATATTTTTTGACCATTCTCTCTCAATCTTAGAGGTGTGCAGGAAAATCACAGTAGATCAGCACATTCTGGAATACCCAGACCAGCCTGATGCCAACAACAATGTTAAAAGTAACTTAAATCACTTCCCTCCCCTGGCTGATGCTCAATTTAAACTCCCCCAGGTTGTCACGACCATATCTATATGCTTGCCGTCGTGTGATTGGCTGATTCGATATTTGCGTTAACAAGCAGTTGAGCTTGTGTACCTAACTAAGTGGCCATTGAGTGTATAATCAGTGCCACCACTGTAAAGCTAATACAGTACATTACACACACTTTACATTTCCTTTCCTCACTATTATATCACTGCATTTCTAAATAGAGAGGGTAAAACAATAAAGAGTGCCAATATCCAAATACCTGGAACCACATGAAGTTAGTAATATAATGAAAGATAAAGCAGAATCCCATAAAGTGCAATAAAATAATACTAAACATGTTATTGAGTCCTGCAGGCGCGGAATAAAACTGTAATGATATAAAACTATCAAACATAGGACAACTTTAATATCTCTATAGTGCAATATTGTGATGATGTGTCATCTGTTGTAGATCAAAAATGCTCACAGCATCACTTGAAGCTATGTCATGCATGACAGCAGCATATCTGTCCCACATTAGATTTTTTTAAGCTCATTTGAGCCTCTGATATTATATTGCACAGTTTGTCTCTACTCAGATTGACTTGCAGGTGAACCCGGTGTTCAGTGTAGCAGGGGACCGGGTCTCTGCTTCCTTCGCTCACTCTGTTGTCTTACCTGCATTAACATGACTTACTCATCAAGGGGGAAATGAACTGAAGGGTCACACTGTTTTTACATTACCGCACTGCTATGTACCCATGAGCAACAATTCTCCTAGGGGTTAACACCTGTAACATTAGGTGTGTGTGTGTGTGTGTGTGTGTGTGTGTGTGTGTGTGTGTGTGTGTGTGTGTGTTGGAGTTGCCTCTCAAAGAGGGAGAGAAACAAAAGTCCTCTGCTGTCTCCATCTATCTCCATCTGCAAGGAAATCCACTGTGGATTATCAAACTGACACACTCGTGATTTAACTGTTTGTGATTAGAAGTCTTCCTCGCATCCCTCCGGTGTTTTTAGGTCCCGTAGCCAAAAAAGAAACAAACTGGCTGAGGCAGCTGCTCATCACTGATCCAGATTACAGTGATAGAGATTGTTTTCCCGGGGAAGTTGCGCAGGCTTGAGTTAAAAAAAAAAAAAAGGAGGGCAGACGATA
>VOQJ01015349.1:5803-35783 GCA_015052665.1 Apistogramma diplotaenia
TGCTCAGCGTGGTTGCAATATGTTTTGCATGTGATTGTGATGTTATATATGATGTATTGATATCAGCAGATTACATTGTAATGGCTCATTATGTAGTTGTACTCCTGTCCACATGAGTACAGTATGATGTAAATACCTTGCATGAATGCATTATATCTGGATTATATGAATAGAAAGACATTATGTAGTATACACCCATGTACAAGAGTGCAGTACTTTTTTTAATGCTTCTGCAGTACAAGTTATTCTTAAAGCATAGTTAACACCAGTGCCATAGTCTGTCAGCCTTGAGTTATAGAGAGGAGATCCATACAGCCCACACTTCCAAAATCAGCTCTTGAAACATGAGTAGACTCTGGAGAAGATCTTACTCATTACTTGCATTTTCCAGCCTGAGTTATGAGTTAGAACTCAAAGTGTGAACACTGTGAGGTCTGAGTCATCATCAGTGGTAACCCAACCCCAATCCCACACAGAATATCATGTTTTTATTCAGCTGTTCTCCAAAGTGTTGTCAATCATGAGGTAAAAAAGTCAAAATTCAAACTGACACATCAAAAACTATTAACATTTTGTCCAAAAATAGATATTTTAGCTTTTTTCCCCCTAAACACAGACAATTGTTATTGATTATGACTTAAACGTCACAGGGCTGGAAGACAATACCAAAAAAATTAATAAATAAATGCATAGAATAATGTAGATTTTTAATATTTACCTTTCATCACAACTGAGAAGGACAACACTTGAAATGCAAGTTTGTTTTCATTGCCATAGAAACACGTGTCTGAGGCAAATGATGTAGATCTATGTGTATATTTTGCATTATACTCACATGCTGCATATTCACAAATCATTTTATCGATCTGTGGTCGCTCTCTCCACAAGCAGAACAAATGGCTGTGTTGTGAGGCAAAGACAAACTGCTCAAAAACATGAACGGAGCACTCATCAGATCTCATTCAGGAGACACATCATGCTGGACATCCTTACTGATATAAACTTTGTGTTAGAAATAAAAGGATGTCGCATCGTTTGATGGGAATGAAAATGATCAACTTACAGAAACACCCCAGAAATCAGGTGAGATCCAACCTGGCAAAACATATCATGTCCAGCTCTCCTAGAGTCACTGCCTGTCTCCTGGGATCTCCTCCATGCTCTTGAGGCTTTACTGGGAGACACAGCAAACCTGTTTGATGCACCATCCCGGAGGAGATGGGACCACCTGTGCAACCTCTGTAGGGTTCAGGTATCACCTCATGCTATCAGCAGTGACACTGAACCCAGTGAAATGCAAAACTAGTGAAAAACAGTCTCCAGTGCACCTGTTGTTAATTTCAGTAACACCAAAGCAGCTGAAACTGATTAGCACCTCCCTCTGCTACTGAACCGAGCAGATTAATAACCTGGAAGTTTAATTGACTTGATGCTGTACTCTGATTAAAGTGTCCCTTTAGTTCTGAGCAGTGTACATAAAAGAAACACATACAGAACTTGCAATAAATTAGAGAAAAATCACAGTGCTTATAAACTTAATGAATCACCCGGCCAAATATTTGTACAAATAAAATCTATATGTTTTAAATTGTCTGCCTAAATCAGAGGTGTCAAACATAAGGCCCGGGGGCCAGAACTGGCCCCTCAAAGACTCTGATCTGGCCCTCTGGATGATGGAATCCCTGTTTTTGTCACTACTGTAGAAGTTTTCTTTACGATGGCATCACAGTAAAACTACATTTAAAAAAGGCTTCTGTTTCCTGATTTCTATAATTACAGGACAGTCTGGACAAAAATCTACAAGAACTTTTCCTGTAGTTTTACACATTTCTTCCAATTTAAGCTCAAACAGTGGTGCTGACAGATGAATCTGTCATATATGACCATTACATGCAGCTTTTTTCTTATATTCAGATATCTCCGGGATTCACTATGCAGTTGAACTTGTGCACAGACAGAAAGGAGGTTTCTCTGGTCTGACCCACTGCAGACAAAAGTGAGCTGCATGTGGCAAAATGAGTTTGACACCCCTGGCCTAAATTGTTCTTTCTAAAATTCCTACTTTTTTAAAATCTTGAAGTGACATAAAAGTAGTGTTTAATATACACAATGCAAATGCAAATATGTAGGATAAGGATTAGCATGAATTGGGTAACAGTAACTGAAAATATTACAGTGCAAAAGATTATAGAGATAAGATTTTTACCTTTACTTCAACTGCTGTAAGAAATACAACCAGATATATTTCTGCTACCAATCTCAGGTGTGAGGAATCTACCCACTGTGTCAGAAAGAAATTACACAATTGATGTAACACAGAAACACTTCCTAATAAAGGAGATTTTCTCATTCCTGTTGCCTGGTTTTCTGTAATCCTCACTGCGAGGAAGTCGCTGGGAATCATTCTTTCATGTGGAAGACAACATCAGGCTTTCCGAGCTTTGTAAAATAAAATGTAAAAAAATAAATATATCCAAGAATATAAATTTAGTGAATTGATGGTCCACATAAATGATTTGGCTACAGATGGTTGTGCTACTGTAGTAAGACAATGCAGAGCTGAACCAAATTAAGCTTTACAGTACGTTAGTGGAAAAAAAAGCACTTGTGAATGCAAACATGGCTCTCAATAAGGATATCACAAATAGCAGCTGTTGCACTGTTGTTCCCACTATCACATTATCTGCTACGAGTTATGGCATAATTAGACGTGCATAGCGAGGGAAAGCATTAAATGAGTAAGACAAACCATGTAATGCAGAGAGTCGGGAAGCGGAGGGGTCAGGAATAAAGAAGACAAGATTATAGGGAAGCCTTTGATGCCGTGTCTGGCTATGGGAATCCTGGGGTGCCTTCCGGGGAAAGCGCCTCTCACACAACATCAATAATGAATGAAAGATATCTTGTTCAGTGGAAGACCGAACTTAACTGGCATACTGATTTGTTACTATGAACCTTATGTAAAAATTGCATCAGGGTGTTTGCTATGCTTCATTAGCTAGATAAGAAGCTGATGACGGTGAACGTGGCTGGGCTGGTGAAACGCTCTTAAAGAAAGAAGACTTCCTGATTCTGTTGTTTTGAGTGGTTTATTAACTGCTAAGGTATTAGTTTCTTTGCCATTGATTCCCATTGTAAATAATATAACAGTGTCCACATGGGGAAGCGTGCTATTCAACAAACTGCTGTGTAGCAGGATGTTTATATAAAAAAATATTAAAGTCTATTAAAGTCTAATTTATCCCTGCTTGGCATAAAGTGATTATTTAGCGTCAAGGCACAAAAAGTTATTAATTTAATAATAGTACCAACTTAATCATTATTGAACATAACTTAAACATGAAGCAATTATTAAAATACTTTGTTAACTTTTGTTGGTCGCCAACCCAACCAAGAGCACCACTCTTCCGGCTCACTGGCAGATTCCCACCAGAGGAGATGCTTGCAGATGTGAACATCCTCTCTACCAGTATCACTGAAACCAGTGAGCTCATATATGCCACCGCCACAGTAATCCTAGAAGCATTTGGGCATAGGATGAAGGATGCATGTAGAGCAGGCCCCCTGTGGGCAGGCCTGGAAGGATGTGAGTCAGTTAACTGAGGTGCAGAATGGCATCATGAGAGGCAGGGCCTGGGTGAAAAAGCGCTACAACAAGATGTCCATTACTGGGTCTCCAGAAACTGCCAAACAAAGGCTCACAGCTCTGGCCACAAAGCTGAAAAGATATCCCAGAGAAGAAGAGGCCAAGAGAATAATCGCCCTGTTCTCCAAAGATCCACTCTCAGCAACAAGAAAGAACAGTGCAAGGGCAAACCTTCCCACAGCTAAAACGGAACAATACTGGAAGAACATCTGGGAGAAAGAGGTGTCACACAACACCAGCACCACGTGGCAGGTGGACCTAATTGCAGACCACGATAATCTCCCAGAGCAAGAGCATCCAATAACGAATCTCTGGAATGAAGAGCTGCACAGCGCTGGGACCTGACATGATCCATGCCTGCTGGCTGAGGAAGTTAACGGCGTTCCGTGATCATCTGGCAGCAGAAATAAGGGGGTTGCTAACAGCTGGTTAACACAGGGCAGAATCCAGATAATCAAGGATCCCCTTTTGGATATTACGCCACCAATCTAACAGCCGATTACCTGCCTCTCTCCACAGAATAGCGACCAAGCTGAGTAGGATTATGAGCCAGTACAGCTCAGAAAGGCACTGGGAGTAACAATGTAGGGCCAAAGCATTGATAGAACAGTATACCAGGACTCTAAGACCAGGCAGTCCAACCTGAACTGCCTGGACTGGCCCAGGAAGGGTAACTATCATGGAGGACCAAACCTCTGCATGGGACGTACCATTGACAAATAGAGGAAGTAGCGGACATCAAGAAGTTCTACCAGTGGCTAGAAAAGGCCGGCATAAGGGAGAGCACTGAGGCTCTGATCCTGGCAGAGACGGGAGTCTACAACAGCCGACAGGACCCAAGTTTGTGCCGACTATCCAACAAATAGTAGAAGGCTAAGCTGCAAGCTGGAACCTTGTACACCGAGAGGCACAGCCTAGTGGCTGGGATAGTGCACAGGAACATGTACCAGTATGATTTCCTTCATGCTGCCAATATAAACAAAGGCAGGAGAATTTTAAGCATTATTTTAAAGATAAAATCATTTTATGAAAGTTGACCTTGGAGGAGAGGTCAGAGTACGGTGATATTTAGAATCCACATATATCATTATATGCCGATATGTAGTCAATATAAAGAAGCATAGTTTTTAATAGCGCTAGCATTATTATCACTTTGACCTTTAGCTCAGGTTGTTTGAAATGAAATGAACATATAGTATATATATTATTTTTGCAAAAGTCTCAAGCCAGCCCTCGTTGCCTTAGATGTTGCCAGGAAAATGAGGACTACAGTGTATCACAGAAACTCTAATTCTAATGAAAGTCAGTGACCCTGTTTATTCTTCAACACAATGTTCAATGTTGATGTCTGGGCTCTAACACGACTGACACTGTTGTTTTTTTCTATCCAGGTATATTTTTACTACGTAGACAGTGCGTTTGGATCATTGCCACAGTGACAATTAAAGATATTGCCAATCCAGACGTCACTGTGTGGCGAATCGACATCTAACGGCACTTCTATGCGTTTATAATCCCATCATGACACAAACCCCAACACCGCTGGCTGAAATGCTGCCCTCAATTCATGACAGACACTCTTATATCGCTCTCCTCTCTTCTGATACTCATAATGATTTCAACTAAAAATATGAAATTAGGATTTATTACTGCATAGACACACTGCTTCTAATTTTCAATCCAGTTCTTGTGTAATCTGGCGCGTCTCCGCTTCTCCTAGTCTCCCGTCCTTATTGTTGACACTCATTCTTCCCCTTTTTAATGAGGCTTCGGCGGACGGCAGATAAACTGAAGGGCCACATGCATCTCTGCCGCACCTGATTCGTCTTTTGTAGAGTCAGCTAAAGAAACAAAGCATGTTTTTGCAACAGACCGCTAGCAGCAAAGCACCTAAAGATACAATTTAAAGTTGGTTCTTTGCTACGTTATCTAATGTGTCGACACGCTGGTTCATTGAGTTCATAGCTCAGTGATAAATGGCTTTACAAATGGAAAATCAGTTGAAAACAACATTTATTTGTGCAAATAAAACGATGAGCGTTTTTCATCCGTCTTTTCCGATGAGCCGCCGTCATTGATGACCGACTGCCTCATTCATAGCGTGAATCTGTTGCTGCAAGGTGCCAGCAGCGCAGAATTATAGTGCAATTGTAGTGACGCAGCATAAGTAGAAATGTAAGACAGAAGCAGGCTTGGTTGTGTTTTCCCTGGAAATCTTAAAAGTATAATAAAACTGAGCCATCACCAGCTGCTGGTGTCTGCTTGTGTGCCTTCATAGCCTGGTTGCACTCCAAGGTGTGTGTTTGCCTCAAGTGGTGAAACACTTTGTTGTTGCAGGTTCAGTGGGAACGGTTGTGAGGCTGCAGCTATCGATTAGTTTAGTAATCGAGTACCGATTATTCCATTGATTAATTGCACAATTGGATTAAAAATACTTTTGTCTTATTAATGAGCTACAGTAAATCACCAAGTGTACATGATTCTTTTAAAATAAACTGCTCACTGCTCATTTGTAACATGAAAACCAATGTTTTTATAGTTTAACTGCATATAATATCTGCCAAAAGAACTAAATCCTTCACCCTGTCCTGTCAGAAGACTTTCTTACATTAGTAGGAGACAACGAGGTCGATGGATGAGGTGGATTTGGTGTGTGTTCATGTGTGCTGGTGAATGAGTGAGTACATGTGGCTGGAAGTCTTTAAAGGACCATGTGGTGACTGCAATGAAGAAAAGTGAGCACACTTTCTATTCACATACATGCTCCTACATTAACCATTATAGAAACATAAGAATATGATTTGGGTAATCACTAACACTGTTAATTTAGAGCTGCTGTGGCATAACCTGACACTGGACGATGGTCTAATGAATTTGTGAAGCACTGTGCAACTCCATTATAAAAATGAAGGGATTATGACGCAGTCTGGAGTATTCAGTGTGATGGTGAAGTTCAGCATGGAAGCACTCACTCTTTCATGTGTTGCTCTTCATGCCTTATAACTTTTTTAACAGCAAGGAGAGCCGGGATTTCTCTGCCGCAGAAGTCATTTGAAGGGCACGTCACTGTGCTTTAAATACCGTTCTCATTTGCAATGCTAATATCTTCATTCTCATTTGAATAATCCTCCTGGTTACCTAATATTCTGGCATCGTCATGTTCAATAACATGTCTGTCGCAGGCTTCCTGCTCTGGTAATCCACTTGTACTGTTTGTCATTCGCTGCTATGTGAGCCAGTAGGTCAAACAGCACGCACACAGTCACAGTGGTTGTTTGACACCATTTTAACCTCAGCAAAAATGGGTTCAGGGCAGGTCACATAACGCGAAACAGAGCTGGACTGAAGCCATACAGTATGTAATGTCCAAGTTTGTTCTCTTCAGGCGTTTTCATGCACGACCTCTGGAAACTCCTGGGAGAATCAGGCTAAAGATTTCTTATACGCAGCACACAACTGCAGACAGTATGCTTCATATACACCACCAGACACCAGCCAATCACAAAGCAGCAACCCAGTACATTTAGGCATGTAGACCCGTAAAGGCAACCAGCTGAAGTTCAAACTGCTCCTCTAATGGGATGTTATTGGGACTTTACAGAGAACAGTCCAAAAAAGAAAAGACTTGTGAGCAAAAATACCTACTTAGAGAATAGTCGGACTGCTTTGAGCTGATAGGGACACAACAGTAACTAAAATAATCACCAATCAGTCTTTATGAATGCAGACTAGGTTGAATCTTGAAGACCACAGCGGGGAGCAAGAACCGGAAACTGAGGCTGCAGTTTGTGCGGACTCATCAAAACTGAACAACAGAAGATTGGAACAATGTTGCCTGATCTGATGAACCTCCGTATTTGGATTTTAAGGTCAAAGTTTGGCATAAACTCCTCGGACGCATTGATCCGTCCTGTTTCTGGTGTTTGACCCCCAGCCAGTCACAGCAGATGCTGCCCCTCCATGAGCCTGGTTCTGCCTGGTTTCTTCCTGTTAAAGGAAGGGTTTTCTTTCCCACTGTCGCCAAGTGCTTTCTGGTAGGGGCTTGTGAGATTGTTGGGTTTTCTCTGTATTATTGTAGGGTCTCGTACCACCTTATGGCAGCTCTTGTTGTGATTTGGTGCTATATGAATATAATATAATTGAACTGAATCTTGATATGGCTGCTTCCAATAGGATAGCATGCCATGTCAGCAGTGATCTCACTTCACTCAGTGTTTATAGTGTTTCAAACATCGATGTCCTACAAATGTGCCACTTGAACTTCTCATCCAGTACCACACGACTCTTTGTTTTTGTGTGAACCGCCTTTAATAAATGGCAAAGCAGCACAACTTAATTGAGAATGTGTGGCTTACACATTATTACAGTCACCTCGTTTAGTCAATGATGTTCGATGCGGCAAAGTCGAACTTTTTCAGAGTCTTGCAGAGTTTCTGTTAGTTTTGCAGCTCAGCACAGGCCTGGACGTGTGTACAGGTGGAGGTTTTTCTTCCACAGCAAAGCTGTCAAACTTTCTAAAGATGTGGATTTATATTTGGTATAATGGCTGAGAAGCACAATGCTGTAGTTCTTCTGGTGACTACAACCAGAGCAGTGACGGCTGCTGCTCCTCTCTCTGCCTCACCCCCGTCTCACTCCCTGTTGCCTCTGCATCACCTTTCTTCTAACTGGAATGTATTTCTTTCTGTTTGAGGCCTTTGAGAAGACAATTAATGCAACTACTGGAGTTCAGTACCCATCCTGCTGTGCTGCTACCTTCCCTGCTGAGAGCTCAGAGTCACGTCACTAATGA
This sequence comes from Apistogramma diplotaenia, assembly GCA_015052665.1. NCBI lineage: Eukaryota > Metazoa > Chordata > Actinopteri > Cichliformes > Cichlidae > Apistogramma > Apistogramma diplotaenia. Next base: position 14,242 of record VOQJ01015349.1, read on the forward strand.
TTTTGAATCTGAATCAGTTTGATGCTCTTTTTAATTCCAACCTTTTCGTCCTGACGCTGAAAGTAAATCACTGAAGACACCTGAAAGGCCGAGGACATGTCAGGCTCTGAAATCCTTACCATGGATTACTCTTCACTTGATCTTCATAAAAAGGCTTCTGCTCACATGTGCATTCTGTTAACTTGCAGACACAGGTCTAATATACTATATTGTAGCATACTATGCTGTTAGTAGACTGCACAAAAAACTGGTGTGCAGTTTTTCATGACGGTTGGGTGGAGGCGGAGCATGAACCAAGGAGGTGCTAATTAAAAATGGCTGCTTGTGTTCTCATTATTCGAGCAACACCAATGAGTCAGAGTTGGAGGTGCTTTCAAGTGCATATTTTTAATTCTCAGAAATATGAAACTTTTACAAATTGTTACATTGCTTCGTGAATGGATGGATGGATATTAATATTACACTAGGAAAAGTTTACTTGCAAGATATTAATCTACTTTATAAAAGTGATCTCTGATGGGCAAAGTATTTATCATGCAATTTTCCATAAAGCTTTCACTGAACTCAGTAGCAGAAATTATCTGCCATATTGCTGACTGTATTAGTGCGCTCCATCGGAGACAACTGGCCTTCATGGCGCTGCTCCTGGATGGTGCAGAGCGGAGAGTGTCAGAGAATTAGCTGCACAGCTGTCATACTGGTAATATTGGTAATTCACTCATTTAGTAAAAGTAAGGAGATTTCCTGTGACCCTGCTGATTTGACTTTAAGATTTTATAAAGAAAAATAGAAATGATTAATAGTTTAGAGACTATTGAACTGAGAGCTGCCTGAAGAAATCGCCCAGGTGACTGCATTAGAAAATAGCAGTAAATAGACACAATTTGATGTTTGTCAGACTAAGAAATATGACACAGATTTTTAAAAAATGACACAGCTGAAACATAACTTATAAAAGTTAATTGCACATAATGACATGAATTTTAAGTTGAATATTTACTTACTTGTATCCACTTGGCAGCAGCGGTTTCTGAACAGAAACACATGCATGAATTATCATTAGCTAGGCCTTAATATAATTTTCATTATTTCGGTTGGCAGTTTCCACCTGATGATATTGCAGTTGCAGCTCGTGGCGGTGTGCGCTGTACGGTACGCCGTGCATTTCTGCGTTTGCTGCTGGTGATGGATGATTCACCTCTCATTGAACCTTCAGACTCGATGGTTGCCAGAGTAGCTGTTGGCAAATCTGTTTCCACGCCGTGCCAAGCGTTTGTACCCATCCACTGTGTCTTGCAAGGGGGGTGTCCCTGGCATGTAGCCACCCCCACTCTCCCCTTCGACAGTGATAAGAGGGGTAGTTTGGGGTTTGGGTGAGTGTGATGTACAAATCCTCTTCAGGCTTTCAGCTTGTGGGGCCGGAGCCATTCTGGATGTTCCTGGAAATCACACGGTTTAAGGACAGGCAGAGAGGGAGTGCCGTATCAACAAGCACTGCCCTTGCATTTCGCTGTCACTCATGGTTATATGTGCCCCACGTGGATGCTATTCCAGAGGTTATTTTAAGGAAATTAGCAGAGATGAATGCCTGTTCAGAGCAAGGACATGGCTCTGTACCCACTGTGTCCTCTTCCAGCCTCTCCGCACCGCTTGACTTTGCTCTCTCTTTTCTGTTGGGTCACAGTGTTTCAGACTCTGCTGCAGTTAGCGAGTCAGGCTGCATGACTTCAGCATCCCGACAGCTGACTGAACAGTCTAATTATGTGAGAACTAACAGAATAAATTCTTCTAGTGTCCCATCGTCCTGTCAGGATTGTTTTCCGTGTTTCAGATGGCTGTCAGCAGTTCAGACCATCTCATTACATGGCAAAGGGACGGTCACTTAATATATAGAAGATCAGACTCTTTAGCCTGAAATCTCACTTGTGCCCACAAAGTGCCCACATATTTAGATAATTTTACCAATGGTTTTTTTGTATGTAAAATGACTTAGAGTTGATATCAAAAGTCTATATTTAATACATAAGTCCTCTCATCTCACTTTCAGAATGAATGCAATTAAATGATGTTATATGTTTCATAACTCCAAATTTGTAACATATCAACTTGTTTGTCTTTCTTTTGTAATGTGTGAGTTCATCGTGCTCTGTGCGCTGCTTTGTAGGCAATATTCTTAATAAATCAGTAATTATCAGTTGAGCTACATGAGATATCTAAACCAAATTTGTATATTGATAGAGTTACTATAAAAACTATCATGATCATGTGGATAATTAGTTGTTCTTTTATCCAGGAGCAAGCATGAATAAAAAAGCACTTAAGAAATCTGGAAATAGGTGGCAGTAACTCCATCAGTAACACCACTGAACTCCATCAGTGGTGTCACATTGAGTTCATTTTGCTATTTTATTTTCCTCTTAACCATTTGTTTTATTCTAATCTGTAACCATTTGTTTTATTCTAATCTCTTTGTTCATACATGCAATGATCTTGGAATTATTTCTGCAACTCAGTTAAGAAAGCTGAGCTGTTTCCTTTAAAACCCAACAAAAAAGAAAAGAAACCTACAAATGCAAAACAACAACAAAAAAATAAAAAATTCCTAAAAACAAAAACAAATAATGGCTCCATTAAACATTAAAGTGCCAAGTCTTGGCTTTAATTTAAGTAGTATAGACAGAACAGTTCCAAATGGCAAGAGTTCAAAAGTAATGTGACACTTGGTAACTAAATATTCCTCGTACAACTCGGTCTTCTTTCAGTGTTACTTCATTAACAAAAGTGGCCATATGGCTCAGCGTTCAGTGAATGTTGGCCTTTAGATGGAGGAACACAGCGCAAGTGAAGGAATTAACAGTCAGCATAAAAATAAATGATGTCTGACAAAAGGAGGTCAGAGGCAGCATTCTGAAATCAACAGATGGGGTAAAAATACAAGTGGAAACAAAAAGATGGCAAACAAGTTTAAACTGAGTGTTGGTGGCCACAAAGCGAGGTTTTACGTTTTTAGACGTTGACGTCTTTTTAAAAATATTCTACCTTTTTACACTACCAGAGTGGACTTTAAATCAAACAACATGTGACTGAAATGCAGACTTAAAATTAAAATGATCTCCTTTAAAAGTACGTCAATTTATTCAATTACTTTCAGGTGTCTGAAAATGTATACTGTAATTCCTAAACAGTTAATGCAGCATGTTTGTTAGTTATTTATTGGTGGTCTTTCTGATCTAAACAGATAATAATTCTACTAAATGGAATAGTTTTAATCTCCAAAACATGTTTGGTGTTTTTCATTTGTCAGTTAATAATCATTACATTCAGAGTAATGAGTCAGAGTCTAATTTTTCAGACTTTTAGTGCTCAGTTCAGATAAAATCACTATAGTGGGTGAGTTTAACAGATGTTGAAAATGACAGCCTCAACACAGCATTTAATCTATTAGCAAAGTAAATCAGGACATAAACAGAAATAAACATAAATGAACTTAACTAATAACAGATAATACAACAGATAAAACAGATAATACTTAATTAACACAAAACTCTGGGTCTGAGACTGCATGACATGTTGGGTTCGTCATGGGTAAGCTGAATGTATGATCTGTACATCTTTGCTGTGAAAACTGAAAGTGAAAAAAAGTGAAAATTAAGCAATTCAGAGAAATACAACACAGACATTACTATACAATCTCAACCAAATGCACTACCCTTTCCCCCTGTTGGACCCTTCAGCAGACTTCCCTTCATATTTCATCCATCTCACCTTGGGCCTGATGGAATCCATCACCCTTTCTGAGGCCCCTGACCTAGTCTAGGCAGTCCGCTCACGTCTCCAGGCCCTCAGAGCTGTCTTAAACACTGCACAGATTATTTAGTCTCAGTTGCTTTGATCTCACAGAGAGAGCACTGGCTTCTCAGGGGCACAATCCATGCTAAAGCTTCTGGACTTTACCATGCCTAACCAATCTACCAAATGATACTGGGATATGAGGGGTTTTTCAGATTGTGGTTTGATTTCCACCTATTGAGATGGTCTCCACAGACATATCCAACAAAAGAAAGGAAGAAAGAAAAACAAGGAATATTGCTGACTGGGCTGCCAGCAGAATACAAATGGCCACTTTTATATTTGGCCCTGGAGACATGTGCTGCTTGCTCACTAAAGGCACAATGATGTGCACTGTGCTGCAGAGAGGAGTTTTGACTTCAGAGACATTATTTCCATTTTTATTTTCATCCAGCAGGACTTGTTCTGTGTCCTGGAGAGCAAGATAGGAAGTGATTAATAAAGAAGCGACAATGCAGCAATCGCTGTGTCTCACTATTTGTGTAAGCAAATTGTGTGATTAATGCATTTAAAGGAAACAAAATCTGAATAAAAACATACAGATCCACATCGTCCTTCACCAGTCATATGAAAGGTCATCATGAACATCATGAGGCAGAAGAACTGAATACACAAAGAATGATGCTGATGATGACGATGCAGAAAACAGTTGCAAGAATGTCATGACCTTGTCTTATGTCCTATTATGTCATCTGAGGCTAAATCAGAATCATTTTCTACTTCAATGCTCAAAATGTAAACACAAATATGTAAAAATCTCTCATTTACACTTCATTGAAATTCAAGTCAGTGACGATGGAAATGAGTTTCTCACAGATCAAAAGTATGTGGTAGGATTTCTGTCCTTGTTCCGTCTTGTTTCCTTGTTCATTTATTATTTATAATTTCAGTGATTTAAGCCAAACAAGTGAACTCTACAGCCAATAAATGATAGGACTTTAGTGACCAAGAAACTGACAAATAGACAAAACTAAGCAACTAAACTAAACACGCTAATGAGTGATTGGACAAATCACTGGCAACGCAACATTCAGATCATCTACTGTCTGAAACTGTCCAACAAACACACGGACTAACAAGTTAACAGCCTAGAAAAATTACAGTCCGATTCATTTAACTTACATTCAATCAATTATGCCCAACAATCAATATTAAATAAATATTGTAAATATCTAAAAACTAATAATTGATGTATTCGGACTCCTTTGGTGTGATTAATAGTTTTTGTTTTCAATGCTACACTCCAGTAAAGTGTGTGCGTGTGTGTTTGTGTGTTTCACTGTACAGAGCATTGTGTACCTTTGACCTTGCTGTTGTTTCTTCGATTGCCACTGCTCACACTAACTTAGACAAATTTAATGTGGTGAATTGATCACTTCAGGATTGAAATAGAACTCCTTCCCTCACCCGTGCATACCTATTGCTTTCTCTCATACTCACACGTACGCCAACAAGCAAAGAAAAGTGCTGATTAATTGCATGTTGCAGCAGATGATAGATGATGACCTCTGCTTCGCCTTTGCTGTTGTCGTTGTCCCATAGCATGAAGGATGGACATGAGAACGCAAACCAATGATCTTTTTTCCCATCCAGCCCAAAGCCTGTGAGTCTAAATAATTCAATTTGTATCCACCAAAGCCGCATTTGTCATAGCTGGTATGTGCTTGTGGCTCTTTACCCAGCATGCTTTGCTCTGTACACTTTGATTCGCCAAATTCAGAGCAGGTTTGAGGAGATCAATGAGCACACTGAAAAGCCAGGGTCGCTGTATTTCCCAGCACTCATTTTTTTTTTCCAAGATGGAAAAAAGGTACAACTATGTAACAACATATACTGCATAATGAGGAGGGATTTATTTATTTGCAATGAAATATAACATGGTGCAGCTTCTGTTTCTGAGAGTTACAGGATCACACAACTTTATCAAACCTCATTTCTGAAAGCCTTTACCTTTAAGTATCCTCTTATAATTATTTTGCTTCTTATTTGCTGTCTTACAGTTTATCTGCACTTATAAACAGTGAGCACTGGACAGGACAGGAAGTCTACCAATTATACCAGAAGCCCTGAAAGATTATGAGAAGTAAACTACTTGTACCTTTAGCTTGAATACACACTGTGTGAGAAACTGCACACAAACAGCTTATGTGTTTGTGGATGTTTTTTGACCTGATGGAAATGTTGCATTTGAAACCACCTGCCAAACGAAATTAAATGTTTTTTTTTCTCTTTTATCTCTTCTTATGCAATGAGCCCTGGTGATGGATGCACCAATAGGATTGTCTTTTCTGTGTTATTGTTCCCTCCATTTGGGCTCAAATTGTTTCGACGTATAAAGGCACTGATGTGAACTAAAAATGTTACATCTTGCATGTGTTGATTTGTAGGACCCAAATGCAGGTGCAGAGAACAGAACCTAGAAGCAAAAAGCAAACCTTTGGACAAGAGTCAAACTGGCAGCTGAAAACAAAATCCAAAGAATCAAATAGAGGATACACGAGGGAAAAAAGACAAACTGGGCAAACAGTCAATATGATGTGACAGGTGGTGAAGGCAGAGTAGAAACAGCTGAGGAACTACACACAGCTGAACTAAATGATGAGAGTAGAAACAGCTGAGGAACTACACACAGCTGAACTAAATGATGAGAGTAGAAACAGCTGAGGAACTACACACAGCTGAAGTAAATGATGAGAGTAGAAAAAGCTGAGGAACTACACACAGCTGAAGTAAATGATGAGAGTAGAAACAGCTGAGGAACTACACACAGCTGAAGTAAATGATGAGAGTAGAAACAGCTGAGGAACTACACACAGCTGAAGTAAATGATGAGAGTAGAAACAGCTGAACTAAATGATAAGATTAGAAACAGCTGAAGTAAATGATGAGAGTAGAAACAGCTGAGGAACTACACACAGCTGAACTAAATGATGAGAGTAGAAACAGCTGAGGAACTACACACAGCTGAACTAAATGATGAGAGTAGAAAAAGCTGAGGAACTACACACAGCTGAAGTAAATGATGAGAGTAGAAACAGCTGAGGAACTACACACAGCTGAAGTAAATGATGAGAGTAGAAACAGCTGAGGAACTACACACAGCTGAAGTAAATGATGAGAGTAGAAACAGCTGAGGAACTACACACAGCTGAACTAAATGATAACAATACACAGTGAAGCAAAGTAAAATTCACAAAGGCACATGACAATCAGTAACACTGGAAGTAACTAAACAGGGACTCACAGAGACAAAAATTAAACAGGAAGGCACGGGGAACATGGAGGAGGCAGGAATAAATGAGGAATATAAATACTAAACTCAAACAGAAAACCAAAGAACGACATCAAGAACAAACTGAGTTTTGCTCTTTTATAACTGTGGGTGCATTTCCCCATGATTGTACTATGCACATATGGTTGCAATTATCCAAAGCAAATGCTTTTGTTTTCTTTCTTTAATTGGAAAAGCAAAGCGATTTGAGCTGAACTGCTAAAGTTCGCATGGATATATGCTGCCGATGCTGTTATGGTCACTTTGAACCATAATTTTGCAGCTATTTTGTACTGGTGAAACTTTCCTGTGCTGGACACCATAGGCAAGAACTTTATTCAGCATAACTCTGCTCTGTTTGTGTCAGGTCTCTGCTTGCAAAGCAACAGGCTTACCTCCCTGCAGAAATGCTGTGCCTGTGAATGAGGCGTCGCTCTGCAGTTCTGCTTCTGGGTTGTAATCTTGCAGGAATAAGGCATTTGCAGGAGTCTCCTTCAGTTAGAGGAATGTTCCCCCATGTAGTGATGTCCAGCTCAACTCCTGATCTGTGTGTGTTAATTGGCTCAGTGTCTCACAGTAATTAGAGAGGTGTGGGCTGAACTTGGAGAGGTAATTTGCTACACCCAACAATCTCTGAAATGCTTTTACATCTATTGGTTTCAGTGTTTGTGTTATGGCACATGCTTTTTTAGTCCCTGTGCTGTCTTCTGTACCTCATTTTTGTATCAGTTTTAAGTGTCAGTAAAGCCTTGTTTAGGGGTCTTGGGTCAGTGCACACCTTTGGTCTGCCTTTCTGCTTTGCCACCACAACCATTCCACTGATGCAGTCTGTGCTGCATTCAGCTGGAGTGATGATCCCTCTGCACCGAAGGTCCTGTAGTTCCTCCTTCAGTGACTTCATCACAGCTCCTTTGAGATAACAATGCTGTCTGTTGCCAGAATGTTTTCATAGTGCAGCTTTATAAGTTTCATGGCCTAACTGGCTCATTTACCAGTTATTGGCACAATATCTTCCGTGCCTACCATGATACAATTTGTGTGTGTGTGTGTGTGTGTGTTTTAGCATCACTTTACATTTTCCAAGCAGCGTCAGTTTGCTTTTGTTGGACCAGTACAGTTTTGGTATGTTCAAGCTTTGTGCCAGGGTAGAGCAAACTAATTGTAATGATGTAAGTGGAATTTCACAACATTCATATTCATCTTGATATCCTGGATTTATGTAGTGCTTTTCTAGTCTTAGAGTCTTTAAGTGCGCTAGCATACAAGCCACAAAGTTCTATGTTTTATGCTCTTAAAGTATTTAATCTGTCACATCTGTGTCCAGTGTAGAATAACCAATTAAGCAGAGAAGCACTTTGGACCAGAGGGGTAAAAGTATAAATATTCACTTCACTTAAGCAGAAGTACAGATGCTTGTTTTTAAAATACTCTGATAAAAGTTGAAGTACTGATTTAACTACTTTTACTCGAGTAAAAATGGGAAAAGTTACTGGCTCATAAAAATGAAAAGTAGCTGTTTGAAGGACATCTGTGTACTCTATCAGCTATTTTTGTGCAATGCTAACCGAACCTCTTTATTAATAGATCAGAGTCTGAATCAAATCTTTATTTTGAAGATACAAGTAACTTATGTTAATAAACATAAAATAAATTAATATAAAATAAAAGTGAGAGAAAGCACATAATTATTAATTTCTACCCCTTTAGCTCATCATGTATATGTTTTTATTATGCAATCTAATATATACATATACACTTTCTTTAAATGTGTTACAATATAGGATTATTAATATTTAACGTACAGTACAACAGTTGCATCCACCACAGTGTGCAACCCAAGTCTCCACCCACTGTCAAAATGTAGAGTTAAAATATTTAACACCCTGCCTCATCCATATGCTGCTTTATGTGTCCTTTTTAAATATATATTTTTAAACTGAAATATATTGGTACAGGATTTTCAGATCCTCCTCACTGCGCCACACGGTCCCTCCACAGACTGCACGTGCTCCTCGCTGACGTTGTTTTTCAAAATTTAGCTCTCCCCTGAGCTCATCACCCCGTCTCTGTGTGTAAATATTTTTAACAATATTTTCCGGTAACAGATTATTATTTTGCTCTCTACATTATTGGACCAGTTTTGCCGGATCCATGAATTTTAAAACAAATGATGAGTTTGTGTCCTCCAGATGCCCAAGCTTGTAATAGTGGCAGTACTGTGCTTATGTATGTGTTACTCCATTTCTTCACACAGTGATTCAAATAAGATAAAACCTTTGAACAGTATAAAATATGCAGTGATTCTGGTTAAGAATGCACCTTATACTATACTATACATATATTATCAATCATCAAGAAGCTACATTTATCATCGCTAGTAGTCTTTATTCCATTGCTTATAGAAAGATGGAGAAATACGGCTTTAAAACCTTGAACATCTTTGACTACAGTTTATTACCTGCACACATCTTCCTCAGCTTTTCCCAAGATGAAATGAAAGCTACATACACGCTGTTGCCATTCATCAAACATTTCTTCATATGTTAGATTAGATTCAGCCGTCCTCCTCAGGTCAAAGCAACTTGTGGTTTTTAAAACGAGAGCTTCGTCCTCGTGTGTTTACACAGCTGCTCTGTTACGATGAGAGCGTTTCAATGCTCAGGAGGTCACAGTGCTGAGGTTTTACAGTCAAACTAATGAACCTGTCACCTGTTAGGCTCAGGACAGTCCACATCTGCTAACCTTACCTTTAGCACCCCACCACGCACACGCACACACACGCACGCACACACAGAACGATTACTCTTCCTCTTTTGTAATGCCTCATGAATGATCATTGCAACATCCAAATCATGTGAAGCATGCAGCGTTAGATGCATCAAGCTCTGGTGCTTAAAGCAATCACCACAGAAAGCCATGTGTCCTCAGGGTAAGACTTCATGTCGTTTAGAACCCTTAAACCAATTATAAGACTTATCTAGTAAATTATTGATCCTTTTAACAACTGCTGCGGTTGCCTTTAGAGCACAACTGTTTCTGGCCATTCATTCTTTTTTATTGTGATATGTTTTAGAAGATCAGAGTGCTTTGATCTGACTGGGGCTGTACATCTACGGCTCTACAAGAGCTAGCTTTTCTTATGGCTGCCGTAATTGAGAAAACAGCTCAGTTGTTTAGTGTTGATGCGAGTTATTTATTCAGAGCTGGTTTGATGTCAGTTTGACATCAATCTGAAGGGCATGGGGAAAATATCTGCTGTTAATTTAAATAACATATATTTTCAAATGTATTTGCCTTAAAGCCTGTATGTGTGGTCCAAAGCTTTAATAAACCATAACCACTGCATTGTTTTTCCTACACTGGCAGATCCAGATAAACGACAATGATGCAAAACTTCGATTACGGCTGGCGCTCTAAAATCCGTGTTAGGTCAGTTCGAAGCTGTGTGAATGCACAATATCTGAGGTATAAATGCAGATAACAGAGATTTAGTATTTTTTAATATATAGATAAGTCACTCGATCAAGCAAATCTGAGCCTCTCTGCGTATCATTTCCCACTTAGTTGTATAATTTTTCAGGGGAGTTGTTCCGTAACATTCCTGCTGCATTTCCATCAGACAGCCGCGTGCTGCTGATGCTTTGCTACGTCTGTATTGGCCATTTGTCTTGGATGATGATTTGTGTCCCATTTAAATGAGCATTAATGTGTGGGGTTTGCTCAGAGACTGGGTTTGGGAGATGGATGACACACTGGAGGGAGCTGGAAAACTGCTCCGCCTGCCTAGATTTGTCAATATGAAGGAAGCTGTCAAACTAAATCAATAGGGGGAGGCGAGATTGTACTTGGAAAGCAATTATAGCTTTGTAATTGATAAATTTCCTATTTTTCATTTCAAATGCCAGCCATGGATTTATGTTAACATCTAGAACCTTCAATTTGTTTTGTTAATGACCAACAAATTACAACACATCATTTTTCTGCAGAACTGTCTTGTATAAAAGTTTTCATTTCAAAGATGATACATTAAGATGCAGTGTTCTTAGCTATGGTATATGAGGCTGGCAGTAAAGGGCACAGAGAACAGAAAGGTCAGGTAAGGTGGACATACTCAATACTCATAAAAAATCTTGTGCAGTGATGAGAGAACAGAACGTTTGATAAGGGGTCCTCGAAGGCTGAAGAAATATTCAGCAGTAAGACAGCCCCCCAAAACAGCAACGGTTTTACATTTAGACACCACTGATATTTCTTTCCCTCCTCATCTTTTCTGACTCTTCTTTCACTGGTTTTGCATTTGTCTAGGCTCAGTGTCACTTCTGGTAGCACCAGCTGTTACCTGGACCCTGCAGAGGTTGCACAGGTAACTCCTTTAGAATGGCACATCAATACGTGCCATTGCCAGAAGGTTGGCTGTGTGTGCCAGCACAGCGCCCAACATCCTCTAGTGGGCCCTATGGTCAATGCCCAGCACTGTGGAGCCCAATCAAATTCAATATTATTCATACTGCACCAATTCACAACAAACAGTTGCCTTGAGGCACATTATAATGTAAAGACCCTACAATAATATCAGAGAAAACCCAACACTCAAAGGCTACGTTCACACTGCAGCCTGAAGTGATCCAAATCCGATTTTTTTGACCATATGCGACCTGTATCTGATCTTTTCATGCCTGAGTCTGAACAGCCGGGTCGCATTTATCCGACCTGCACGTCATTGATACTCGGCAAACGTCACTATTCCGCGTCCCGCTACAAGAAGAAGGAAAACAAACATTGGACCATCCATGTTTACTTCCGCAAACGCTGAGCACGTTCGCTACGTGTGACGTCATTACATCCTCTACTGCGCATGCAGGACACATTCGTTTGGTGTTCACACAGGAGATCACATACAAGTCGCATATATTTGGAAATGTGAACGACCACACATAAAAAAAAAACAGATTTCACAAAAAATCGGATATAGGTCACTTCAGGCTGCAGTGTGAATGTAGCCAAAGAACCCCCTATCAGCAAACAGTTGACAACAGTGGCAAGAAAAAACTCCCTTTTAACAGGAAGAAACCTCCAACAAAACCAGGCTCAGGGAGGGGCAGTCATCTGGTGCTACTGGTTGGGGGTGAGGGGAGAGAGACAGGGCAAAAGACATGCTGTGGAAGAGAGACAGAGATTAATAATAACACAGAATACCAGACTTGGCAAGTCCACCACTGGTATCCTGTACTTTTCAGAGATGAGAGCAGGTTCAGTCTGAGTACATGTGACAGACACGAGAGCTGTGGAGATGCTGCCTGTTATATCGTATATTCATGAAGGGACACAAAATCCTCTACAGCCTAGACAACGGCACCCTGACTGCCATGAGGTATCGGGATGAAATCCTTGGACCCACTGTCAGACCCCACATTGGTGCAGTGAGTCGTGGGTTCCTGCTGGTGCACAACAATGCAGTCTCATGCAACAAGAGTATGCAGGCATTTCCTGGAGGATAAACACATTGATACCACTGATTGGCCCCCACACTTGCCTGACCAAAATCCAATAGGACATCATGTTTTGGGCCATCTAATGCTGCCAGGTTGTTCCTTAGACTGTCCAGGAGCGCAGTGATGCCCTGGTCCAGATCTGGGAGGAGATCCCCCAGGACACCATGCGTCATCGCTAGGAGCATGCTCCAAAATTGTCAGGCATGGATTCAAGCATGTGGGGGTCATACAGGCTGGGTGTGAAATTTCAGCAAAACGGACTGACCTGCTGCATGATTTCTTCACCTTGATTTTCAGGGTGCCTTTGAATTCAGCCACCGAAGGTTGATAATGGTCCTTTTTTTAGGCCTTTCATGGCGTGTAAGTGCAGAGAGACAGGAAAGTGGGAGGAGAGAGATGGGGAAGACACTTGGGAAATGGCAGCAGGCCAGGACTCGAACCTGAGCCGCCGGCACTGCCGCACAGCATACATGGTCGCCTGCTCACGCCCTGAGCCACCCTGGCGCCCCAGTTGTTAACTTTCATTTCCGTCAAACGAGGTGGCATCCTTTCATTCCTAACACATTACCCAGTCTACATCAGTATAGATGTCCAGCATGACTTTTCCCCCACTGAGCTCTGATGTGATTTTATTTTTTGAAGCAGTATATTTATATTTACTGCCGTGTAAAGCCATACATGATTTCCACATAATGGGTTCCTTCTTTTCTTGATCTGTTTATCAGTTTAACTACCTTAACTATGTTTCATTTTTGAGCAAAAATTATTATGATCTCTTAAATGGAAGAAAAATCCTAGAGCAGAGGTGTCAAACATAAGGCCCGGGGGCCAGAACCGGCCCCTGAAAGACTCTGATCTGGCCCACTGGATGATGGAATCCCTATTTTTGTCACTACGGTAGAAATTTTCTTTACGATGGCATCACAGTAAAACTAAATTTTAAAAAAGGACATTTTCTGTTTCCTGATTTCTCCAATTACAGGACAGTCTGGACAAAGAATTACCAGAACTTTTTCTGTAGTTTTACACATTTCTCACAATTTAAGGTAAAAAACCCTTACATACAGATTTTTTCTTATATTAAGATATCTCCAGGATTTAATATGCAGTGGAACTTGACAGAGAGGAGGCTTTTCCGGTCTGGCCCACTAAAGACTAACGTGAGCAGCATGTGGCCCACAGTGCAAAATGAGTTTGACACCCTTGCCCTAGAGCTACACATCTCAAATACTATGACACATCTGGTTGCACCTGAGGAAAGTTTCCTTTTCTTTATTCAACAAAACAAGGAGAAACCATGTTCTGAATCTAGCACATGTGGAAGCAATGTCTGATATTTCAACTTGACTCAAGCATGCTGTTTAGAGGATTTAAAAAGACTTATTTCAGGCTGTGACGAATAGTGTTTCAAATACTTTTTTCTTTTAATTCGAGTTTTCCATAAGAGTGAAACACGGGTCAGAAGAGAAAGAGAGTCCAGCGACAAACATGTATAGAGAGAAACGAAGAAAAAGATACGGGGAGATGAAGATTACTGGAAGATGGAGGGAAAAGTGAGAGCATATTATGTTTTGTGCGTGTAAGTGTGTGATAGAGATAAAGTGTTGCACTATTTACGGCTAAATAAAATATCACCATGCCAAAATGTAAAGCACTCGGTGTGCCATGCTTAGCTGGAAAAGCTGTAATTCTAACCTTCCAAAGAGAGATGAATGGCTGCTTGTATTAGAAATATGATACAGAATAAAAAGTGAATAAGTGAGATGAAGTTCAACATGAGGTAAAGTGAAGTTCACATAAATATTCTGCTGTTCCGCGACTGGGATTTCTTTTCTCCAATCCCTCTGAGGTGTTCTTAGAAATGCATTCTTTGTATTAATGAGCATCTGTGCCTGGAAACATTTCCTCACTTGACACATCGAGGACAAAAAGGGGGGAAAAAAAGCAGTCTAAACAAAAGGACATATGCAACTATGTGTTATTTCAAAGTCTCACAAAGCTCAGTGAAAATATTCACTTTGGACATGCCACTGAATTATCTTAGAAATGGCTGAGACTTGAAATGCAACTGACAAGTGCTAAAAAGGGATAAACATCAGGAAGCACCCTGAAGGAGTGGGACTGCTATGTTCTGATTAAAGTAAATCTGCATTAGAAGTACTAGTTTTATTTATTTGATGCTGCCTTTTCCCAAGCATAAAAAAACGCTTATTTGCAACAAATACAGAATAATGTATCTCTATTTTGCTGACTGTCAAGTATCTTGACAGCAAATCAGCCAAATTTGCTGGCTGCATGTATATCCAGAACACCCATGATGCCTTGATGAAGTTATTTTTAAAAACGTATTTGAAACAGAGTAAACACTCGTTGAATGAATCCTGGTTAATCTGAATGTGCCCTACACTAAGAGGCTTCCACTTACTTCCATTACTTCATGTTTATGCAGTCTTGAGATGAAGCTCAAATAGTGATTACAAGTTTGACAGAATAATTGTAACTGAAGCTCCCATTTTTCCAGAGCTGTCAGTCTGTCGGCGTTTGCCTGGTTGTCAAAAATGTATTTTGATCATCAGATGTGGATAAAAAGGTATCGGAAAGCTGTAACCGAAGCTGACCTAAGCCTTTCATGCATGAATTATGAGAACCTCAATCGAGATCAGTTCCAGTAAGACTGATCAAAGTAAGTTTAATCAGCTCTGAGTATGAGTCTTTTCACCTTGAGTTAAGCGTGTGCATGAGTCGGGAAAGAAAGCCATCATCAGTGGATTCACCATGGCAACAGGTAAATAAAGAACAGAGCCTCCATTTTTTAAAATTGTTTTTGCCTTGTCTTTGGCTTGTCCACATGAAGTATTGATTTTTGTGCAGGAAAACAAAAGGTTTAAGTTGCTGTTGGGCTTTGTTCAGACTCTAAAACTACTTGGTTAGCAAAAGCTCATAGCTTGTTTAAAATACCACTATTTGTGTTTTACAAACAGGTTAGGTACCTAACATGAAGTAGGTTAGCTAATAGCTAATAACTACCACTTTTGCCCTCCACTCTTAATATGTTTAATGTTTCTTTTGAAAATTATGAAAATTACTAACAATTCTTTTCTCCATTTACATGAAAAGGATTTTATGGGGGTGCTGGGACTGTGAGCAACCACTTGCTAATGCTAATGGCCGCATTGGTAGCTAACTGTTATGCAGCGATACGTTCTGGTAGCTGCTGAAATTCTCAGCCCGGCGTGATGGCACCTCAGCATCGGGCAGCGATGGGCGATCAATTAATTAAAATTGGTATTTAAGAGTAGAATGGGAGGCAGAGCCTTCAGCTTTCAGGCCCCTCTTCTGTGGAACCAGCTCCCAGTTTGGATTCGGGAGACAGACACCCTCTCTACTTTTAAGATTAGGCTTAAAACTTTCCTTTATGATAAAGCTTATAGTTAGAGCTGGATCTGTGTATAGTGTAATAGGACTGGGCTGCTGGGAGGGTCCCAGGGGGCCCTGCATGATGACTGTTTCTCCTCTCTTTTCTCTCTTCAGCTTTATTCACTCTACTTCCTGTTAGAAAGGAGATTTTCCTTTCCACTGTCGCCAAGTGCTGCTAGGGTTTGTTTCTCTCTTGAACATGGTAAGGTCTTTACCTTACAGTCTGAAGCACCTTGAGATGAGTATTGTAAATTGACGCTGTCAATAAAGCTGAATTGAATAAAATGAATAGTGCCTTAGTTGTCTTCTTATTGCGATATGAAAACTTCAGTTATTTCCCTCCACAGACAAGATCTATCTTTTTTTTTAGCCACCATTGCTGTAATATGAAAAAGTCCCCTATGTGCTTCTTTCTCATGCTGCCCCGCCTACTTGCAGCCCATAACATATATTCAATGGATGTGTTGGTCACGTACTCTGCACTGCTAATGTGTTGACTCCCTGACACCTTGAATCTGACACTAATGACTAATGCTGTCATCAGCAACCCAGCTGATGACTTCAGCCATCAGAGCGGTGGATTAGGCCACGCATTTATGCATGGAATGAGTTGTACATTCTGTATATAAATATGCATCGTGAGGGATATTAGCTGTTCTCAGCGACGTCGTTCTGATTTCATAAAAACCTAATGAATTGTTAATGGCATGATTACTCTGAAAATAGAATAATTGTGGAAAATGGTTCTGGCATTATGGCTTCCATTGCTCTCCCTCCCTCCTGAAATAAAAGGTTATTCATTATGTGTCAATAACTTCCACAGTCCATTTGTCTAGCTGTGATCAAATGAAAAATCTCATTACGGATCATGAGAGTCAATTAGTGTGTCATTGTGAGTCTCTCGGGTCAGTTATTGTATTTAACAGGTGTTTTTTTCCTCCCCTTTTGTAGCAGATGGATTTCACTTTGACAGCTTAGAAAAATGTTTGGCCCAAAGGTGAAATAGAACTCTGGCTCATATTCACTGCCTTTAAAGCAAGGCGCTATAATTGAAACTGTGCTTGTTTGATGAACAAAGATTTGACTGCAAGCACGAGTCTGATCATACTTGCTTTACTCAAGGTTTGTTAGAGTGGCGTATCTTTTCTAGAATACAAATTTATTAATATTGTCAACACACAGACTAAATGTCTTTGTGAACTTACTGTGTGTGTGTGGTGTTGTACTTCACTTGCCTGGTACGAACAGCCCAATTGTTCCACATTCCTGTGTTTTACATTTTTATTTTAACTATTTTAAGTCTGTATAAAAGAATGATTTTGGATCAGTTTCATGTGTGTCTATATTCAAATATTTTCAACTTGCAATCTTGTTGCCTTTTGAAATGGTTGCTTCAAAGATGGGGACGACTCACAGTCAGCTGCATCTTCAAAGCAACTTTGTCACGTCGAGATGGTGATAAAATGACAGGACGTCAGTCAGCGTGCTCTCAGTCTGCGACTGAATGGCGTCACACTGGCAATTATTATACTACATCAATTAACTGTATCTGTTGCCATTTATATACAGAGAAATTCACAATTGAGAGTATTTTATGGGCTAGAACAACCTGCAAGAATCATTTAAAGGTGTAATTGTAATACACACTCTATAACCTTATTTTAAATGACGAATTGAAAAAGTGAATGCCCACAATTTAGACTTTAACTGCAGAAAGGATATTTATTGAATTTATTAGGTGGGTATGCAGTTCAGTCAGATTACAGAATAAATCACAAAAGGTAATTTGTATAAATCACATCATAAATCACCAGAAGAATCATAAACGAATTCTGTAATAACTACCAGTAATTTTTGAGAGGGTCAGAGGACGGAAGAATATTCTGGCCAAAAACAGCATTCCTTCTCTGGCCCCGTCGAATGCAAACCAGATGCAGAAGTAGCAACTCTGTCCACAGTCCCCCATATCCCTAAAGGTCTACATTCCAACACAACAGGAAAGAAAAAAATTCCATCCACAGTTGTTTGCTGATGGTTAATCTTTCTGTACTCTGAGTAATACGGTAATCCCTCACTTATCGCGGGTGTTACGTTCCAGGACCACCCGCGATAAGTGAAAATCAGCAAAGTAGGGACGCTATATTTAATTTAATATTTGTACATTATTTTAGTCGTTATACACTATTTTAGGTTTTTATAAACCTTCCCCACACACTTATGCACTACATAACACTTACTGTATTTACAAACTGAGTATAATTTTGCCTTTAAGATGGTCTCATTGCTCTCCAGCCGGGACGGAGAACAGCTAAATCCTTTGGTGCATCCAGTCACGTTGGTCCACACCCTGGTATGACTCATTTATCCTGTTGACTCACATCTCAGTAAATTTCAGTTCACACACACACACATTTCTCAAACTCTTTATTACATTAACTAAAATAAGGCCTGATGTGAAGTCTTTTATCTAGTCTGGGAGCTTGGGGATCTCATCCTCTTTGACACCAGTTGGTTGGTCCAACTTCTTGCAGTTGGTTGCTGAGTGCTAAAAAAATTCGATGCAATTGAATTTTGCAGACACTATTTTTTTCCTATTTGCAAGCAGGTTGCTCTCCTACGTTTCCCCTTAGTGTGACAGACATTAAACCATGACATGATAGCAAAGCGATTTGCAAGGACAGCAGTAAGCCAGTGCATTGAGTAAGTGACTTTCTGATAGTGATGACACAAGCTGTGGGGAAAGTGTTCCTGCACAGTGACATAATAATAAAAAAGTAACAGAACTAATAAAAAAGTTTTAATTTCTGTATAGAAGTTGTATAATAACAGTTGCTCAAGGTTGTAGATGTAAATTGAAAGAGTACAAGAAAGACAGCAGAACTCAGAGAGAATGGATCATGCCAAGCTGGATCATTGGGCTGCTGATGCTCAGAGATGGAAATTCTCTGCAGTTAGATTATCCCAAGCAATAGAAGCAGTGGACAGCACAACATCCAAGATGCTATGTTAAAGCTTCTGGGTATGACTGCGAATGTCATCAGTGGAAAGTGGCGTTCTGTGGGCTGCCCTGTCACAATTATGTTAGAGAGGACACAAATGAGGGCTGAAAAAGCCTTTATTAGCTGATCCACAACCAGAAAAGCAAACACAAGACCAGAGTGGGAATCCACAAAATGGGACGCAAGTGGGCGAAAGAAGCATGAAGTTCAAGCAAATGATCTGACAAAGGGAAGGACAGTACAATATATACACCGACAGCTGCCTACAAAATGAGACACACGTGGGATGCAATCACAGGTGAAACTAATGAGGATGGGACACGCAGTGATAAAGGAGGGAAAGGGGAAAAAAAGCAGGAAATAAAACTTAGCTGTGTTGTGCTCCGGCTGATTCCTCCCACTCAGGACAGAGCTTACCATTCTAACACTGAAGCACATTTCAGAAGTATCACGGAAACGGTTCTCCATGCAGGAGCCACAAGATGAACAAACTGCAACATCAATGACTTTAAGCATTTATTTTTTTACCTTTAGGGTTTTCTTTCAAATGTTTTGTTGAAAGAAGTCAAGTTTACATACATTTCAACATGGAAGCATTTTTCGCCCACCCCCCCTCTTTCCTCTCTTTAGCCGAAACAAGAACCGGAACAAGAAAATAGATCTCCCTTCACACAAAGGGGATCCTATGCAAAAATGTAAATAAAAGGCATTGTTGAGCTACCTGAAGCCTCCTGCTGATACTAAGGCGATGAGCACAGGGTCTGGTTCTACTCCCACACCTAACGTCTTCAAGAGCGCTCTAAGTAATAATTGCCTCATTCAGGGTATGAGGAAGCTCCCCATTCTCAAATGCCTGAGCGAACATTTTGTTTAAGTGGGGGGCCAATAAGTCAGTAAACTTATTGTAAAATTCACTGCCAAATCCATCTGGCCCTGGACTTTTGCCATTCTTCAAAGATTTTATAGATTCTGTAATGTCCTTATTTGTAATCACAGCACCTAAGTTGTCACAATCATTTTGATTTAGAGTTGGAAGCTGGCAATCGTCCAGAAAAGCCTGAATATCTTCTAGTGATGCTTTTGTTTGTGACCTGTAACCTTTCATAAAACCGTTGAAATCGTATATTTATATCTTTATGCGAAGTTAGGAGTTCCCGTCTTTGATTTAATCTTATGGATCGAGTGTTTATTCTCTAGCTTACGCAACTGTTTGGCAAGCAGTTGGTGTGGTTTATCCCCAAACTCAAACAATTTCTGTTTTGTAAACATAAAGGCTTTACTAATCCTTTCTGAGAGTATTGTATTTAGGCGGTACTTAAGCGTCAAGATCCGGTAAACTTTGTCTTTAGAAGGGTGTTGTGCATTTTCTGCATCAAGCTTGTAGACCTGGTCTTCCAATTTTAATTGTTCCTACTTGCCATGTCTCTTCTTAGAGGCTTGAAATGAAATAATTCAACCGCTCAAATAAGCTTTTAGTGTCTCCCACAACAGAGAGGGTGCAATTTCTGGTTTATCATTTGTCTCAAGAAATATGCCAATGTGCGTTTGGATGTATTTACAGAACCCAGAATTGGTAAGGAGCTGTGGATTAAATCTCCAAATACTTTGTTGTTGAACAGTGTCAAGTTGTCTAAGAGAGAATGTAATTGGGCAGTTGTCCGAGATAATGATATTATGGTATTTTCCACTGTCAGAATATTGCAGTATCTTCCTATCCACCAAGAAATAGACATTGTGTACATGGGAATGAAGAGTACTCCCTATCTGTTGGGTTTAAAATCCCCCATATAACAAATAGGTTCATGTTTTTAATATATGTGTTAAGCAATTTGGGTTTGTGAAGATGACCTGTCCAAATACTGATCCAAAACACAGTTAAAATCTCCACTAACAATTAAGTTAGTTTTAGAAATATCTGGTATGAGTCCCAGCACCTTTCGAAAAAAGTTGGGATCGTCCTGGTTTGGTCCATATAAATTCAGCAGTGTCACTTTCCTAGAATATAACTCTCCAACTACTATAATATACTGCCCCTCCTTATCCGCAGTGGTGGAGTGATGCTTAAACTGAATTCCCTTGCGGATCATAATGGCAACTCCTCTGGATTTAAACTGGAAAGGAGAATGGCAAACTTGGCTTATCCAGTTACAGTAAGATACCTAAGACTGTAACTATTACCAAAAACAGCTTGTAGCTCTACAGCATTTAGAAATGAAACTTCAAAACAGAACATAGGACTGAATGCAGTTTTTAGAACAGTGCTAAAAGTCCAAACCATTAAATATTAGTCGGCAAGATCAAAACTTAGAGCAGTGCTTCTCAGTGATTTTCTGTCATGCCCCCCCCTAGGGAGATAAAAACCTTTAGCACCCCCCCCTTCCCCCGGCACGCTTCACGCCCCCTACTTCAGGCTGTGAATTGGCATTAAAAATATAGTACAATTTGTCCCTTTAAGTTACTTTATGACATTCCGCTTAACCCTCTCAATTGGAGGAGAAAGCGAAATTTAAAAAG
>VOQJ01015350.1:0-10745 GCA_015052665.1 Apistogramma diplotaenia
TCACTTTGAGTTCTTGTAAAGGGAACATGTACTCAAACCTAATGATGCAGCACTGGTCCTTGTTGTTCCGCTGCATGTTAAAGTAACAGTTGTCCGCGATGGCGAATATGTGTGGCGGCATCTCGCCAATCTTCTTGTTGGTGTAGAGGCGGATCTGGTCTGGAGTGTAGATGGGCAGCAGCTGGTAGGGGTTCACTGCTACCAGGATTGAGCCTGTGTAAGTCTGCAGGAACCCAAAGACACAAGGCAGTGGATGTTTTAAACATGGGATAGACCAAACACTGACTGGTCTCTTCTTTGACTCACTGGCATTTTAGACTGAAAGGATTCCTCAAGGAACTTGAATGATTCAATTCTAAAAACATCTCCACGCAAATTAACTGCATTTGTTGCTTGATGCTCCTTTAAACTCTGCAGCTCAGGTGTCTCGGTGTACGAGGGGCGTTTCACTCACATTAGCAGCATTAAAGTTCTCTGTCCCTGGGTCGAATTTCTGTCATTTTGGGGGGGAAAAACGACCTTTTAACACCGAGTGGATCATCGCTGACACGTTTTTCCACGCCTCCACTGCTCTCAGCCGTGTGTGCTGAGAATTTCAGCTGTTATTTTTCGTTACTTCAGCTGTTAGCTAAAGAAGAAATTGCTATAACCGCCATTTGCACTAAGACCGTTTGGTACCCGGAAGAACGCCCCTCCCACCCCCGTTCAGTACCGAGGGGCTCCATCAAAACAGGCGCGGCAAGCGCAAAGAGGCGGAGCATAATGGAGACGGTGAGCTCCGGTGGAGCGAATGGAAACGTTTTTCTAGGGCAGGGGTCCTCAATCCCAGTCCTCGAGGGCCAGTGTCCTGCAGGTTTTGGAGGCAACCCTGCTTCAACACACCTGAGTCAATTAGCAGGACTCTGGAGAACTTAACTGCATACTGAGGAGGTGATTCAGACATTTGATTCAGGTGTGTTGAAGCAGAGTTGCATCCAAAACCTGCAGGACACCGGCCCTCGAGGACTGGGATTGAGGACCCCTGTTCTAGCGTCTGCAACAGCAGCGCTTTTTCCTGTAACCACCATTAAATCTTTACCAGGAAACAGCTAAAGCTCCTCCATCAACCACCTGATCAACAAGTGTCAACTTAGTGAGAACTTAATGGTGGATGGAGCATCTACAGTTTGTTTCACATAGAGAAAAACTGCAGAACGGAAGTTAAAATACGAAAAAAGTTTCTTATCATTACTTGATTGATCAATGGCATAATAGAATACTCGATTACTAATCGTTATGTTCCAACCACTTAATTGGGACAATTTGTTTCTGTCAGTAACCACCAGTATGACCTGAGGAGCTCTCCAAAGCTCAATCCTCAGACCTCTTTTATTGATTCCCCAATAACTATGATCATATTTATAAATTTTATGCAATTAGCTTTTAAGGTAATTGATTAACCCTAAAAAAGTTAATGACAGAATATGCCAGAAATCCCTTCAACTAAACACAGACAAAGGACTATTTTGGCAGAGAAGAAAAAAAGCTTAAGTGCATCAAAAGTCAAGCTAAAAAACTCAGAATCATCATACTTTGAGTTTAGAGTTTTGAGTTTACATGGCATGCTCATATTAAACATGGCCACTTAAAATAAATATGCTGTTTCCTACAGTTTGCTCAAGGGTCTAGGGGAAGATATTCGACTGAAAGGAAGTGTCATCTTAATGGGAAGAGCTAACACTGCTTGTTTCAGTCACCGGATGAACTGAAGATAAGCAAAGCAACTCTAGTCAAAGAGCAAAAATATGAAGCTGAATTAGCATGAAATTCCCGTTTAAACGCCAATTACATGACTCTAATTCAGTCAGGTGTGATGAGGCAACACGGATCAACTCAGTTTGGGTGGAAGGAAGCTGATTATGTGCACAGAGGTTTATTCCTAAATGCTATGACCACAGTAACCTGATTTCAGTTGAAGCATCAAAGTAAGCCGTTAAGTCATTCTACACCTGGAATAAACAGTGAATCTACTACTATATGGTAAATGTGCCAGATTTTAAGCTGATATGTATAAATTTTAAGAGTTTATGTAAACAATCTGCACTTCGTTGTGATAAAATTAAAGGGGCAGCTGGAGGTTACTTTAGTTTATTAGAAAACAGAGCTACAGTAGAGCCTATACTGTACATTTCATCTTTAAAAATCAATTTTAGATAGCGTGACACAAATGTGTTAATGAGCAACTTGTTTCACTTGTAAACAAACCACACACACAGCAGATTTCTTTGAGTACAAACTGTTTCAGTATAAATCCCTGCTGCTGTCAAACAGCGAGGAGGGGACCTTACGCTTTATTTATAGCGACAAGTAAATGCTGCTGTTGCTGGGTGCTTTAGGTACAAGTAAACAGATTAACCTGAATAAGACCTTACTGTAACTGGGCCAAAGCCAGTGGTTCCTGCTTTGCTGAACACGCGAGTAAAAGGCCTGCAAGTTACAGAAACTACTTACACCCCAGGTGATCGTAAGTGCAGCGGCGCTGGTGCCACATGGGGAAACTTACATAGATGACGCATTCATTATAGCGGATTAGCAGGTTGCGAAGGATGCCAGCTTCATTGAGGTCGCCCAGACGGATCATGTCCTCCACCCCATGGATGGAGGTTGGGTGCATAGGCTTGATGTTGGTGGCATTCTGAGGGGAAATCCAGTGCTCCTGCATAGATGAGGAAAGAGGGAGAGAATCAGAGGACCAAAGGAGGTGTATTATGTTATATACTTGAGTATTGCACTAGGTGAATGAATATCGGTTAATGCACATTACAGAGTGATAGATTTTGTCCAGTCTGAATAATATAGCACAGAGATGTGGGCATTGCCCTGTTAGAGTGTGGTAGAGTTCAGGGTGGTTATGGCTTTAGCAAAGAAACTGTTCCTGAGTCTGTTTGATGCACCTGTAGCGCCTGCCAGAGGGCAGCAGGTCAAACAGATCAAAGCCAGGCTGTGAGCTGGAACGTCTACCTTGTCGTCTTTGATAAATGTTTGCACCTTGTGGAGTTTAACTTTCTCCGTTTACAAAAGGTTAGGTTTTTTTTTTACTTAGTCTGCCTCGGAGTCCTGCATTTGGGTCCTTCCTATTGTTTGCGGACTTACCCGCCCTTCGTCATCCAGAACCTGGATCTGTCCAGAGTCGCACAGTTTGACCACGGCTCCCACAGGGACGTCAAACTCCCGGCCCGTTTTGAGGTCCAGCCACACATAGTCCCCCTGGATTGCAAAACTCTAGTTAAAGACTGCAACAAGTTACAACACTGCAACAGTATGGTACCACCTGCTGTGGTGGTCTACGTCTCAGGTTTTCTTTTAGATGAGATTTTAAATGAGATTCATACTTACACTGATGAGGTGCAAACCTGCAGCATAAAAGCTAAACCATGAAGATGCTCAAAAGATCTAAATGAAATTCCCAGTGATGCTTCTGCTGTGAAAGGACTCTAGGACCTTGAATCCTCTGAAGAAAAGCAGGTCTCTAAGTGCATTAGTGTCACACAGGACACTTTTCTATGGATTTGTTAAGAAACGTGCAGTCGTGCTTTTCCGGGTATGAAAAGGGATAAACATCACTCTTAGAGATGGTTCCTCTTTAGGGAACTCAAGGCTTTTTTTTTATAACATTCAGAACAAAGCCCTTATAAAGAATTATGTAACCAAATAGTTACTGCTACTTTGTTTTAATTTGCTTTATTTGTCCTATGTTGTTTCATTTTTTTAGCCTCATAATGGTGTGCATTTTTGGCCAAGTCTTCCTTGAAAAAGATATTTGATGATGATGATGATATGTGTTGGATAATCAGGAAATATCAGAGTTGCACCACACACCCAGTTACCTAGTTTTTCAGCTTCCAGCTAATTGAATTTTAAGGATTTAGCCCAGAAAAAAAAAAGGATTTAAGCCTGACCGCATCCACCACAATGGCCATGATGTAACACAGAGACTTTGCTAACAGCATGTAACAACAAATAAGGCTTAAAACCATGCCTGAACCATTAAAATCTACAAAAATCAACCAACCAATCAAGAATAAATAGAAGCTCCAAAAACAAAACAAAGCAGACATTTCGGCATCTCCACTGTTCCTGGAAAAACGGGCACAGATTCGGCATCCTGTGAAAAACAAGCCCACTGGAGAGGAAAACATTTGACCCTTTAAAAAAAAACAACAATCCTAAAACTCCTAAATAATCTTAGACGTTTCTGCCCTGGGGTCATTTTGTGTTTTACCAATTAATTTAAAAATGCCATTTAGATGCAAACCAACAAGGCAGCTGGTACAAACCTCATCATAACACTGCAGCACGACGCTCAGTGTTCATCCCCAAAGTCTAGACGGTGACCTTAAGGATGCTATTTTTGCTTCCATTTAGCAACATCCAGATGTCTCCCCCTTGAATGAGATGCATAGCTGCGGCTCTGAGCTGAGATTGAAAAGGTGCAGGAGTGTCTGAGCCGAGCCCTGCAGGACTCTCGGGGGAGAAAGGCACTGGCATCTAGTTATTGAAGGGAAACTATTGATGGCCTGATATGAGGTAACTGCCTTGCTTTTGCTGTATTTAGTATGTCAGGCCTTACTCACTATATAAATCATTCTCCCACTTGTTGTTTTAGCTTGTCAAACATACTTTTTGATTTTATTTTTTACATTTAAAACCCAGCCAGCCTGGCAGGTCCACCATAACAAACTCATGCCCTCAAAAGACACTGAAATGCCAGTTTAAACGGACCTATTTGCATAAATTGAAAACACCTCAACCATGCTCTTAATGATAAAGTCTTGGAGTTGCAACATTTTAAATCTAATTTAGTTGCAGGAACAATCTCATTTAGTCATCTTATCTTTCACTAACAATATAATTTCTTTCTGCTTATCTGGGTTTTAAACACATATTTTATGACCAGAGGCACCTGCAAGGTTGATGTAGAGATTCTGGGATCTTATGAGAACAATCTGGAAGAGGAAAATAAACAAGCTCAATAAATCCACAAATGTCCTTCAGATAGGCAGTAAAACCCCAAAGTGCTGCTATGCATGCCGGGATCATCAGCTCATAGACCTCTGAATTTAATTTTGTATACAGTGTGTACAGTATAAATCATTATGGAGGACACCGCAGTTCACTGTAAAAATCCAAAAGGGCACCACCCTTGGCAATAAAAATGTGTAATTTTCTCCCGAGTCTGTGCACTCAGAGAATAAATAAATGAACCATCCTGACACACGTGAAGAACTATTTACTTTTTTTCCAAAGAATAGCAGTATGTTAGGCTGCACCTACGGAGACTTAGAGCTTAAAGTGCATGATGTGAAATGGAAAATGAATCAACCAGAGTTTTTTCATTAGTGCAAATCCACTGCACACATGTCATCCTGCTGATCCCTCAGCAGCTTTAGAGGAACTGTTTAGATCTGGATTTCGTTAAATCCAGATGTAAACAGTGAAGGATGAGGACAGCCTTCCTCTGCTCTTTTTCTTGTTTTCATTTGCTAAATCGACCCATGCTTGTTTCAGTCATTTTGGAAGCACTGATACACAGCTGAGAGGCTGCTCACCCTGCAGTATAGGAGAGAAACATGGACCACTTTACTGTATTCTACCAATTAAATAATTTCTTGTGATAAAAAAATATATTCATGTTTTTAGTAATACATCAAGACAAAAATTGTAATAAAATAAAATTATGACCTTTTATTCCCGACCCAATTATTAATCTGTCCCAGCCCCTATATTCTTACTAAATTGCCAGATGATAATTAGATGTTGTGGCAGCATAGATCAGTCTCCCACTTATTGGCACACTATCAAAATAATGGCACAAGTCATTTCCAAACATTGAAAACATAAAAATTTAGGCAAAAATGTAACTTTGAATAAAAAAACGACTTAGGCTGTTATTTTAGAGGGTGATGTTATAGAAGCTTGATTCAGCCACTGAACTATAAAACAAATGTTTGCCATCCTTAAGTCAAAATTTAAGGTCATTATCTCGGATTTTTGACTCATAACTAAAACTAAAACTAAAAATTAAATAGCCCAAAATATTGACTTTTGAATGCATAGAAATGTTTCATCTATTTTTCCAGTGGCGAAAAGAAGCTTCCGTACCCAACTGGCAACCTCAGGGTGTGAGTGCTTACTGGCAGTCACTATGGTGATGGTGTGATTGCTTTGGTTGCTAGCAGATTTCCACTGTCACGTGCAGTTTGCATGGAAGATATCGGGTGCAAAAAGTGCGACACAAATGGAGACCGTGCGCTTTTAAAGTACTGCTGCAACTATTTTTTCAAGTTCTGTTGCCGCTTGGTGATTGTTGGCCAGCATTTGCAACCTCTTAGTGACCAAATCAATCACGAGGAGGAGGTTTTTGGTGAAGGAGCCTCTTTGCAACAGATTTCACCCAGCAAGAGCCAGCAGCATCAGTCACCACTCACCAACAAGCTGGGAATACACACTTTCCCGAGAGGCTGGAGGTTACAGGGGGTGGCCTGTTAGACTGAGCCCTTCTTTAACTCCTTTGGTTCACTCCAACAGCACATGGACTCATTTTTATGTAAAATTTCTCCCAAAAAAATCCAAAGGGCATGCCATTTATGCTAATTCCTGAAGCCTCATCCCGATGCCTCTCATCTGCTCACCTGCAGCACCTGCAGCACCAGCAGCAACCAATTAAAACTCATTTTAACTTGGATACGGTGTCCGCTCAAGTCAACATCCAACCAGGTCCCAGCATAACAGACAAGAACAGAAACTCCACCGAACAAACTGGCAGCTGAAGAGCAGACCGGACTGTTCTGACCTACCTGCTGCAGAATGACCATGATTCAGTCTCGCGTTGATTCCAGGTCATCAGAAGTCACAATATGTGGGCTCTGAAAAGGAGACGCGTAACATACTTTAAAACAATCGTTCCTGCTTCTCAGGTATGAATTACACATTTTTTAGACTGTTTTGGGTGACGGCTGACGAGATAAAGAGAAGACACTCAGGAGCAAACCTAAGCTGTGCTGACACACACATGATACAGAGTATTATTACCATTCATTTAGAGCCATGTTGAATTTTAGATGTTCTTTGAGCTCTGTTTGGGCCTCCACCAGTTCCTGATGAAAACATCTTACTCTGTAGCTCCTAAAAGCTCCACTGAGCTCAAGCGGCAGTTGTGTTACAGCTAATAAAATCACTAATAAGTGGAGAAACTGTGCACAGTTTATATAACACACTTGATTAAAGGTTTAAATAAACTAGATTAAACACCTGCTGTAGTACGAGATGGGTTTTAGCATGACGCGGCCAACACAAAGGTCTAATTCCTGCACCAAAATCCTGCTTTTCATTCCTCGCCATCGTTAGTCATATGGAAGCCAAGACACACAGTCCTGTGGTTCAGCTGGTCTGGTGGAGGAAACAGGGGGGCGAGTTTAAAGGGTCTGATGGGGGTTGTTAAAGGCTTACTGGGATTCCTGGGCCTAATCCCATCACTTAAGTATGAGGCATAGTTGTTGCAGCTTTGACTGTTGAGTCATTTCTTCCCTCAAACATTAAGCAGCCTTTCTTTGGTTGTACTCATTTATATTAATGTGATGTGGCTGTTACATATAGAAGGATGGCCGACTGTAATCAGCTGCATTAGCAGCGGCGCTGGCTAATTAAACTGTGAGGCTTGGAGCTGTTGTAAAATAAACACGGTGAGTTAAATGAATCATTTAAGGTGAGCTGAGTGAGGTGGGTGAATTCCTTTTAAAGAAAAAACAAACATGTTTTAGCTCTAATAAATTAACGTTCAGTTAGACGAGCTGCAACTCTGCATCAAATCTGTATTAAAATTTAATTATGTGAATATCGGATTGATCCTGTGAAGTGAAGATTTTGAAGAGCAGTCGAGCAGATTATATACATCGTGCAGTTAATTACCAGCCATCCATATGCATCTTGTCACAATATGTTCAGCTTAGACGGAGACAGAGCTTCTAATCCAGAACCACAGGATGCCAATCTGGCAACCGTCCCAGACACAGACCGTTCGCTCTGCACCCATCTAGGCTCATCTAGGCTTTATTTTATTTGCACCGCTTTTTATTTTATTTAATTTTGTTTAGAATCACTTAATCAAACTAATTATCTTCGTTTTTAGAGCTAATTATCTAATTTTAATATTCTTCTTAACAATTTTTGTCTTTTTTTTGAGAAGGAAACGACGGAAAAAACAAACAAATCAAAAACAAAAGCTGTGGATTTTCTTTTGACAGAAAAGATGATTAAATTAAAAATAAATAAGGTACAGCAAGTAAAGGTGTCAAAGAGGAGATAGATGTGCTGCCTTAAATCTATAGGTATAGTACTAACATAGTAATATATAACCAGGTTAAACTCAGGAGGGACATTTTGTATTCTTTTTACTTTGCCCGTATTTCCTCAAATTTACCCACATGAAGTCTCACGGAGAAGATGATTCTTTCCACTATAAACATTTTGTAGGTAATGTCATACCAGTCTTGTAAGAATGGGATTTCTGGCTTAAGCCATTTATACCAAAAAGGTATTTTGCTTTGAAGCTTGCAGAAATTTTAAAAGAAGGCCGTTCCAGTTATGATGAATATTTATCCCTAATTTACAGTGATGACAGGGTTAGGGCTGGACTTAAACGCAGGATGCAAGACTGAGCTAAATTTAACCTGCTTTATTTGCAGAAGGCTCCAATAAATACAAAATACAAGAACCAAAATCTCAACCAGGCTAAACTAAAGGCAAAGCACCAAGCCTGGGAGAAAGGGGAAACCCAACACTGAACTAATAACGGACGAGGACGCAACACAGAAGACAACCAAGTGAATAAATACAAACAAGGTGGAAACAACAGGAAACCACAAATGAAACAAAGGAAACAGGAAGCTAAACTAAACACAAAGCACAGGGAACACGAGACTGTCAAAATAAAACAGGAAGTGATGCACGCACTGACTCTAAGGCTGAGGGAAGGGAAACCTAAACACAACACAAGGAAACAACAGGAAGGGAACTAAACACAGAGAAGGACCAAGACTCAGGGACAAAACTGATAATAACAAACTTAACCAGAAGACAAAACTACAACAAACTGAGGATCAAAGCTGTAAGAACAACAACAAAAACAGAACTTTTTTTTGTGCCAAAATGTGTTGAATTTTGAACAAGCCCAAAAATGTGGTAACGGCTGGCTTTTTAGGAGCGACGGTTTCTCCAGCAACAAGAAGAGCCTGAGCGGCGTGACCTCTGGATAAGAGTACTGAAATATCTGCTATAACTCTTCCATGAGACTGAGCAGGACATCCTCCATAGGAAGTCACAGTATTACAAGCAGATTTCTGGTGACATGTAATTATTAGCTTCCCACTCCCATTTTTTCCTTTTATGTAGGCAGCGCTCCCCTTGTGAACCTCCTGGAAGCATTTCTGCTTTTATGAAATGTACTTTCTGAGTTTTGAATCATTGCGCTACTCTCAACCACCATGCTATCTACTTTGTTCTGCTGTAGTTTTACTCCAAATGGCGTTTACGTTAAATTTGATGTCCCTTTATGTAAAACGTATTGCTTTAGACTGTTTAATGATCTCCATGCGTGAAAAATTATACAATTTGATATGCCTTACTTGCTTATTCACAGTCTCATGTTAAATAAAAAACTAATTTATACCAAATACTATGAAGGATGCAGACTATTAGCATAACAGCTCAATGCAACAGGCTTTTGCATTGAGCTACTTATGAAGAGGCTGCTGTGATCTGTTGGAGCTAATCCCCATTTATTCTGACAGCAACAAAGGAATCACCACATAAACAAAATGCCTTACTCAGTTTCAACTCACCAGATCTAGAACATATTTATGAGTCAGTGTGAACCATGAATTTTATATAAAAACCGAAAGTAGGACCAGAAATATGCACAAAACAGTAAGAAACAATAAGACGTCCTTTGGTAGTACAACAGATTTTGTGTATTTATGATGAAAGGTCTGGTATGACATGCTGTATGTAGTAAGACTTACACATACAAGAAACAATATTCCATCCATCTTCTCCTGCTTAGTAGGGCTAACAGAGAGACACACAGCCATTCACACCTACGTGCAATTTAAAATCACCAATTAACCGAACCCCACTAACTGCATGTCTTTGGACCGTGGGAGGAAACCGGAGCACCCGGAGAAAACCCACACAGACACACAGAGCATGCAAACTCCACACAGAAAGGCCAAGGTGCATTCAAAGCCTTCTAGCTGTGGGGCGACGGTGCTAACCACCACGTCACCGTGCTGCCCAGAGACACTGATTACATTCTTGTCACTACATTCTTCTTTCACCTTCTTTCTTCTTCCATCTCACCCCATCACACCCATCTCTAGCACCGTCACACCAACCCTCTGCATGTCCTCCTTCACTGCATCCATGAATCTTCTCTGTGGTCTTTTGCTCCTGCCTGGCAGCTCCACATTCAATATCCTTTGTTCAATACGTCCACTATCCTCATCTGCACATCCACACCATCTCAGTCACGTCTCTCTATCCCCGAGTCCAAAACACTCGGCCTGAGCTTGTCCCTCTCATGTCCCGATGAATAATAATAATAATAATAATGCATTAGTCTTATATAGCGCTTTATTTTCAGAGAACTCAAAGCGCTTACAATTTCGTGCATCATCCATTCACTCCACAGTCACACTTGGTGGTGGTAA
>VOQJ01015350.1:30236-44533 GCA_015052665.1 Apistogramma diplotaenia
CAAAATGAACCTCCCCCCCCGTAACAACCCCCCCCCCCCCCCCAAAACATCAAACATCTCAGCAGGAAACTGAATAAGCTCAAAGCGTCAAACTATTCCTGTGACACGATCAGCTCAAACATCAGCATCAGGGTGAATCAGAAAGCAAATGCAACCTTCACGTTTTATTTAAAGTGACAAAAAGGCCGTCACTGCACAGTTTTACTCACCAGAACTCGCCGTCGTCCTGCACGGTGACGCCCAGCTTCTCCCTCTCGCTCTTGCTCACCTTGTTCCACTCCTCCGAACTGCAGGCGACAGAAACCAAACAGGCTTTTATGTTGGCGGCAGACTTTGATTTCCAGTTTAATAATTATTATATCTGATCAGATTTCAGCGAAAGGCCTCCCCGTCTTGTGATCTGAACCTGTTTGGACTTGCTCGTGGTGCCATCTGTTGTTCTCGCACCAGCGCAGAAACACATTCATGTATCACAGTCACCAGCTTGAGCTCCGACTCCTGCAGGGCTTCCGTGCTGCACGCAGGGAGGGCTTCCTTCAGCGTTTTCTTTTGAGCTCATCATTTGTGACAACTAATTTTCTCCTGCTCGTCATCAATTTATTTCCGCTGTGATGGCGAAACACATAACAGGAGCCTTCACAGTCTCCTGCTGGCTGAACGGGACTAACGGAACACTTTGAAGCCTCTAAAAGACAAACTATAAACGGGCCACTAGGTGTGCAAAAATCAAGGGGACTTAGATTAAAAAAAAATATCTGAACATCTAATTTTCTTGAAAAAAAATTAGCTTTTTTTTTTTTTTAGCCTAGGCACTGCAGAGAGCTGACTGATTCCTTTATAGAGCCCAGCACGGCACTGTGCTGTCTGCAGATCCAAGACCACGTCCACGGATCACCAGAGACCAGTGTCAGAAATATGTGGAACAAAGAAATTATAATATACAAAGAACTTTGTAATAAAGTGAAACAAGTGTTAAAAACAACTGCAGTCAGTAGCTGTGCTTCTTAAGGACGCTTTATTGATCTTCCCTTTCCTGCTCAAGGCCATTACCCACACAGAGGTTGAATTCCTGCGATCCTTCTCGCTCCGTAGCCAAAGAGGTACAAAAACAGACGCCAAATCTAGTCCATAAATCCTGCGCGTCTTTAATTGTGGGGAAAATCCTGCTCTCTGCGGCTTCAAATGCCTCTTCTTCATTTATTTGGGACCTCAGGTATGGGGAAGAGGATGTTTTAAACAGGGCAAAATATGTTTCAATGAACAGAAGATGAATAAATATTAATAGTATGATTTTCAGCTGTGACTCTTAATAACCACCACAGTTCCATCCATCCATCCATCTTCTTCTGCCTCTCCAGTTCAGGGTTGCTGGGAGTGCTGGAGCCTATCCCAGCTGCGATGGGAGGAGAGGTGGGCTCCACCCTGGACGGGTTATTTCTGAGTAACTGCATCGAGTTCAGACGTATGACTCGCGCGTGTTGCGGGTTCTGTTTTAAAGCGTCAGTCGAGGTATTTATTACTGTGAATCATACCTGTGCATCAAGGTCCCGTCTGCATTCAGAGCTCAGGGGAAACACGGGTGTTTCGCTGGATGCGTTAGCTCTCTGTTTACGTCTCCGTTTATGATTCACCGACGGACGTCCGACCGCCTGTCAGCCTCCATTTACAGTAACAGGTTTCATCAAACCATGAATAAATTATTCAGCGACAGTGAGTGAATGATGAGGGATGACTCACATCTCTTTAATAACATCTGTCTCTCTTTCAGCCTTATCAATAATTCAGACTCTGTTATTATCCAGCTTTACTGCCCCCCCCGTTTGTTTCACCGAATCTGCCCGCTCGCAACTGAACAACAGAGATGTCGAGGGAGCAGCTTTAGCCATTCCT
The DNA here is from genome assembly GCA_015052665.1 of Apistogramma diplotaenia. Taxonomy (NCBI): domain Eukaryota; kingdom Metazoa; phylum Chordata; class Actinopteri; order Cichliformes; family Cichlidae; genus Apistogramma; species Apistogramma diplotaenia. The sequence goes on from VOQJ01015350.1 coordinate 32,127, forward strand.
GTAAGAAGGATAGTGTAGAATAAATGGAGGAGTAAAGCAAAAACACAAAACTTGGCTGAAACATATTTTCTCGATGTCTGAGCTGCTCTAATAAGTGCTCTCTGCAAACAAGGGGCGCTCCAGCTGGGTTGAATTTAGCTGTTCTTGTCTGCGGCCCATTAGCTTGATTGCATTTCCATTTTTCATTGTCTACATGACATTTCCCATTGTCCTCCTCTTTTGTCTGCATCCTGGACATTACACACGGATTACTCTCTGTTCGGTTGTTTGACATTTAATCATTCATCACATGACATCTCCTCGAAATCTTGCGAGTCGAATCTTAGAGGGAGCAGCAAACTTTGACATTTTCAATTTGTGTAATTGGTTAAATTGGTCACGACAAGGTCACGTGCTGCTTTATGGGCAAAACACTCTATTTTGGGAATGCTTCACATCCAACTCCCAGAGGTAAGACGTCTCCTGCTAGAAATAATGGATGAAGACGGCTAAGGCACCTTTTATGAGGCCGAGGAGCTTCAGTAGCTTATTTTCCTGCCTGTAGGTGGCAGTGTTGCAATTACCTGTCACTCCAAGGGCCACTCCACTCCTTCTCTCCCCAGGGGTTCCTCATGCGGATCATGTGCAGCTTCTCCGACTTGAAGAAGGCCAGCAGACCGTGGCCTAGCCGCACTTTCCGTACGTCTGTCACAGCGTAGGCGTGGCCTTTGACCAATCCGCAGTCCAGCCGGGCCTCCATGTCCTCGATCGTGGTCGCCTGGAAAGAGGCAGAGATAAGAGGCACGCAGACAGATGAGGTCAGGCAGGAGTTTCCATGAACTGTGACGCTCACAGATGAGGAAGAGCAGAGAGTAGGTGGAAGAGAGCACGGAGAGGTGGAGGTATGCGCTGAAGAGAAGAGGAAGGAAAGTCAGTACATGTGTGTGAGTGAGAGGGAGACGGGTGGAAAGGTGAAGATGCAGTAGTGAAGGTATATGGAGTTAAATAGGTGGGGTGAACCAGCCAAAGCAATAGTGCAGAGGAAAGGTGAGGAACAGAGCGTAGACAGGGTGGAGGTTTGGGGATGAGTAACAGATGGTAGTGGGACTCCTCTCGAGGCTCCACAGCAGGAGTTCATTAACCATCAGAGGAGCTAGAACCATGGCTGCGTTTTTTATTAAAACAAAATGAAGCAGAGCCTTGATTAAGATTTACTTTACCCATTTATTGAACTCAAATTAGCCTGTTGTTCTAGTTTAGTAAATTGCTGCAGTGAATCTTTGTTGTTTTTTTCCTCCAAAATCTTTTAAAGTGCTCAAAGGGAATGTGAAGTGCCCAGAGATGAATGCTGCCATAAAACTGGAGCCATTTAAGTGAAATTGAATTGACCTGAAATGTGTTCCAAGAATAAATTTGACTAATAGCAAAACCAGCAAAGATGGATTGATTTTTGCCCTCAGATTATTCAAATGAAAACAGATGTGCTGACAAAAATAATAATAATTGCCTGTGCCGACACACACACACACACATAAACCTGCAGCTGGACCGGTCCCTTACAGTTATGCGGCATCAGGGTGGATGGATGGCCTTTAATTCCTATTTTACAACAAAGCATCTATCTTTTTTCTCAGAAGGTGTCACCATCATCCTTTTTTGCTCTTTATGAATCCCTGCATTAACACACATCCTTTCCACGCAGGCTTTGTTTTTCAGATGCTGAGAAAGGGAAAAGACAGGCACGAGTCTGAATCGCTGAACTGTTGTGCACAATGACGCCTCATTCACACATTAATTATAGCAGCAAGTTGAAGAGCCTCTGAAAAGAACTCATTTGGAGATTTTGAGATGCCTGCTATCTGTGCAGACAATTGAATGTCTTCGAAAAGTCAGTCACGACAGGCAGAGGTTGGTTATTCATCCCTGGATTTTAAATCAGAGTAGAAAATGTTCTAATTATTAAAGGGCTCTGGGGCACAGGAGGCCAGCTTTGGTGGATTAGACAATTTCCAGACAGCAGGATTTGAAATACTGCTGAAATGCCAAGTGCAAGCTTCCTGGTGCCTCCATTTCTAAAAGTAAGGTGCTTGAATGCAGCGTTAATCGGCACTGTAGCTGCGTGGCATCAAGTGGAAACAGCAGTTGCCTCCGTCACACAGTCGAGTCGCAGCTTAGACACACGTTTTTTTAACTGCGACCTCCACTGAGACATTTCTTTGTGAAGTGTTGAAGAAATAAATGCATGAATTATTGAGTTATGGCCAATAATTTCAATCTAATCCCAACAGTCTGGCTTCCTGTGTATCCAGCCATGTTGATGCACTCGCAACAAGTCTCACACAGATACTTCACTAGTCCAGACTTTAGTCTTACCAAAGAAAATCAGACTATTAATATACACGGCTCAAAAAAAATTAAAGGAGCACTCTAAACACATCAGATCTCAATGGGAGATCTCATGCTGGATATCTATACTGACACAGACTCGGTAATGTGTTGGGAATCACAGGATGTCACATCGTCTGATGGAAATGAAACTCTTTAAAGATTCAAAGACACCCCAAAGATCAAAGTGAAAAAAATGATGTGGTGGGTTAGTCCGTTTTGCTGGAATTCAACTGCAGCAACTGAAAGTAGTTCTCAGTAGTTTTTATGGCCCCCATGTGCTTGCCTAGTGACATGATAATGTCCGGGGGGGGGTCTCCTCCCTGATCTGGACCGGGGTACCTGGGGAGGCCCCAGCCTCATGCACTAAAATGAATCTTACTGCTGTTTGATGTGAAAGCATCCCTGATGAACCGTTCCGGCTTACCCTGATGGAGCAGCTGATGAGGCCGTCTCTGTTGTGGACTTTGAGCACTCGTTCAAACAGCTGGTTACGGGCCGCCTCGTCCGTGGCCATCTGACCCTCCAGCAGGTCCACGGGCTCGGAAACACCGCCCGTGAAGTCCACCAGTGCATCAGCTGTGTTCCCCCCATCCAAAGCCTCGTAGCAGCCGTAAACCCTGCAGCGGGAGGGGGGAGAGGCAGGTTCAAGAGTTCACCAAACTTCACGTGGTCGTGTGCGGTAACATGTCGTCATGGAGCTCTTTTCTGTGGGAGAACAGAGCGAACCTGTGCGTGTGGATGGAGCAATCTGCCCAGAGATGTGAAGAGTGTTTTCAGTGTCAAAGACACAAAGGAACCGCTGACCTTTGTTTCAGGTTTTGTTTCTGTGTATTTGCTGGCTCTCACACTTACTTGGCATAGGCCTTCTCCACAAGAGCGCTCCAGAACTCATTGCTGTCGTTGGAGTGGCAGTAGACCAGCTGGTTGTCCACTGTCGGTAGCCGGTCGTCAATCACCACGTCCACCCACTCCCCAAAGCGCCAGAAGCGAAAGTGGAAAATCCCAGCGTAGGAGTCTGGTTTTTCTGTATCCCACTCTTGCTCCTTCCAGTCTGGAATGACCTACAAAAGAGGAGGAGGAGGGATGGGGAGGAAGAGAGGCAGAGGAGCAGGTAAGCCAAACAAATAGCCACTGGTCCAAGGACCGTAAATAAAATCAAGGTGGAGTGTGCAGCCGGAGTGAGACCGCGGTGCCCCTCGTGTCTGCTGCTGCGTTTAGGATTAGGGGACAAATTTATAACCTTGGCTCTCTCAGTCATAAATCCAGCTGTAATGGGACATGGGTGAGAGGTAATAACTGCTTGACTGCAGACTCTGTGTGTGTGTGTGTGAGTGTGTGTTTCAGCTGCTCGTATTTGCTGCGGTCCAATGAAACTCCAGCCTTCATTTTATCAACTGTAGTTAGTTATAGTTAGTTAAGGGAGGTAAACCAAACACACCTATCAGAGATTTCTTAATGATCTAAGACCAACTTCAAAATGCAGAGCAGCTCAAAGGAGACACGGAGCAGTGCTTCATATCTTCTGCTAACAATGTATTTTTTTTTATATTTTCATGTTTTAAATCAGTCAATCAATAAAAAAAGAAAACAAAAGAACAATACTACCTGCAACTGATTCACTAGTTTTATATTGAAAGTTCAGTTGCTGCTAACCAGCCAACCCAGGCCCTCCGAAGGCCTTCCATGTCTTCTACCTGACTCTCCCCACTGGGAGAGACTCTGACTGTTTTCTGGTGCCTGGGGCCACTTAAGCAGTAGTGGGGCCACATAAGCAGTAGGTGGAGAAGAGTTGCAGCTACAAGAAGCACACGAGGTCTACCACCGCGAGCCTGTGGAGTTGGAGTCGGTCCACACGCTGGAGAGGCAGCAAATCACTGCCAATCATTTATTATCACAAAGCAAATATAGTATCACATTATCATTAATTTAAGAAAGCAGGAACACGTGTATGCATCAGTTTAAATTTCCCTCCCAGCTACAGTACAGTACAGTAGTCAGAGCCTGTGTGGAAAGAAATATTTTATCTGTTGCCTGCTGCAGTCAAACGTGACGCTAAAGGAGACACAACAAGACAGACGACGAGCAAATGGATGCTGGAGCGCTGATGTCCGACAGCAGCACTTGAGCCAAAATGGCTACTTGAGGCTGACTCCAAAAGTGAGTTAATCCCTATGGACTCCCATATTAAAATGCCCAAATATACATTTTCACACCCCAATAACTAATTCCATATCAGCTGTACTGATATGGAGAGGCTTGTGTAAAGTTTGTTTCTGTAACTCACAGGTTTAACTTTCATTCAGAGTTAAAACGATGCATTTAAAGGGGGCGTGGCTGCTTCGAGTGGCGCCTGTTAGACTTAATGTTTGCAAATTTGAATCGGACTTCTCCAACATGTTCGAGCCTTCTGGAGCATTTTGAATGGATTATATGACAGAACCACAACCTGCTGTGATTTAAAGCCTGTCCATGTGTCCAGCTGTTAGTTTCTCGTTGCCATTTCTGGGTTCACATTGACTGTGATTAAATCAGCGACTGGACAAGGAGAAAGAATAAGCACTTTCTCAACCATACGTGTGCGTCCTCTCATTTTTGATGAAATGTTATTTCACCGTGATCCCACTGCGCCCCAGAGTCATAACAGAGAACCTTATGAACAGCTGAAGTGACCTGCAAAAAGGGCGCCCATAAAAACTCTATCGGCACGATGCAGCCTGCAATGAAAACTGCAAATGATGCAGAGAGTGACACCACACGTGACCGACTGTTCCAGCAGGAGTCCTTGGAGATGTCAGGGTGCGCTAACTGAACAGCAGTTGCTGTCAACCGTCTCTGCAGGAGGTGACGCTCTGCTGATGGAGAGAATCTGACCCCTCCAGAGGACCAGCGCCAATGACTCCTTTAAAAAGAGGAGGAGAAGGAGGAAGAACAAAAACAGCAGAACACCACACCACAGAAACCTCAGAGTCATTTTGTAATCCTTCGGGAGGCGATCTCTCTTGCACGCCACCTTCGCTGCTACTTAGTCTCTGTCTCTGCAGTGTGGATAAAGGGGGGGGGGGGTTCCATCTATCTCAGCTTTCATCTGGGCACAGTGTCGCTATGCAGCAGCTGAACTCTGGAGGGTAAGTGACCTGACGACTGACCAGAAATGCAGGCACAAAAGCACCACGGCTTCCCCTGCTGCCACCTCAGAGGAATGAAGAGGCTTTCCTATCCTTTCCTTTCCTCTTTTTCTTATCTGAGATGATAAGAGCGTCACACTGACATACCTGGGACCACCTTGCTCTTACAAAGCAGCTGTGGCATTCGTGTTTGCTTTGCCACTCATGCAGGGTTCCAAGATTTTGATTACATCTAAGCACACAGTATAGAAGCAAAGAGAGACACAAACGAACGTGACAAACAGTATTAAGCACAGCTCCCCAAGGTCTAACCCTGCACTGTGGTTACATCCTGTTTGCTCTACCCCTTCTCTGTGTAAGACCCGCCTCTCCTATCGGCCGTACTCATTCATGTAAGCCAGCAGAAAGGAGCAGAGCATAAGAGGAACTGACAGAGATAAATTAAAGACACATAGTTTCGACACAGCTGCCAATCTAATCCAGCCTTGCAGCTAGTATTGACCTCTCTGCCTGTCAAGGTGTGCCGTCTGAGCATGTCTAAAGAGGCGAAGCTGCCCTTCCGGCTGGACACGGAGCTGACGGAGGTGATGCGCCTGCGGGTTCAGTCCCTGCAGCAGCGTGGCCAGAAGAGGCAGGAGGGCGAGCGCCTGCTGCACGGCAACGAGGCCGTGTACCGACTGGACTTCTCAAATCAATCCCTCCAGTTCTCGCACTGGACAGTGCAGCTGGCCCAGCCGGGCCGCCTCACCATCATGGGCACCTCGCAGCTCTGGACACCCGACCTCACCAACCTGATGACCCGTCAGCTGCTCGAGCCAGCCGGTGTTTTCTGGAGAGCGGCGGGTGACGCCGACGACGCGCCGGTCCAGTGCTACGAGGCTGATGCGGATGAGTTTGGTGAGAGGATCGCAGAGCTGGCTAAGGTAAGGAAGGTGATGTACTTCCTATTTGCATTTGCAGAAGGCTGCAGCCCAGAGACGGTCGACAGCTCCATCACCTTCACAGTGGACAAATAAGAGTTGGCATGTAGATACCTGGGATCTTCTTCAGCGCTTGTGTGCTTTTAGTTGAGGAACCTGTTGCTTTTAGACCAACCCTGTGTATTAGTCATCCCCTCTCAAATATCAGCACAGGTGAGCTCACATATTTTAAGGACTCAAAAGCACTTTGCTGATCAAGCCAGGTTTTTTTAATAGCTTTGTATCAGGTAATCGAAATAAAGAGGCATATCTGCATTTTCTGAAGCGCTTTGAGTTTGAGTGTTGAACAAAACTGCAATCCTACTTCTTCTCCTAAGTAACAAACAGCCATCCCTGAGGGCTTCGGTGGAGCTGATTCCCACATGAGATAATGCATAGAGACAGTGTTTACTTGTGTGGATGGGTGCGAGTGTTCCCTAGCGGACACGGCTAACAGGTTCCTGCTGCCTCATCGGACTCTGTCTTGCATGGTGACCCTGACAAACAAGAGAGGAGATGCATGTGGATTTCACCTCCTCATCCTCCTCTTCCTCCTCCTGCAGGCTCGCCCTCGCTGCTTTCAAACTGCCTCAGGGGATTGAAACGCTAACTGTGAATGAGAAGACAAGTGTCTGGAAAAGTGTGAGAGAAAAAGGAAAATAGCTCAGATGTCAGGAGAGTTTAGACTTGCTTTTTGTCAGCACGAAGCATGTGACTAACGTGAAACCTGAACCGTCAAAACCATCAGAGGCTCAGTTTTCTTTGGAAAATAAAAAAATAAAAAAATCAAACCCCGCAAATTCTCAGGAGTCTCAATTAAATCGATCTTGCCAACAGTCTTGAATGCATGAATATAAATTTTCACTGACTGTCATCATTGATATGTCTTCTGCGCTCACTCTTTCCTGTCACCCTGTGACTGCGAGGTAAACAAATGCACCAGAGAAATAAGCCCGCCGGTCGTTTATGATGATTTTTCTCATTATCACAAATGAAAGAAAATCAAGATTACAAGTTAAAATACTTCTAGAAGTCTCTGAAAGGCCCTTTAAAAGTTGGCAGCTTTTTGCAGGTAATTAACTGATACAAAAGTACAAAATGTTTTGAAGCAGGATCGCTGTGATTCGCTGGGGAGAAGTTTCTGCTCCCGTGAGACTTGGACCATTTACTTGTTTTGCTTTCATAGGAAGTAAAACCAGCAGGAAACAGAGCAAGTGAGGCTGGCTATCCTCGCTTACAAATCAGATATTTGCTACTTATTGTGCTGGAAAACTGTGGATTTGAGAAAAGATTATACTAAGATTAAAGCCTAAATGCACTTTTAGTATGAACTATAACGCCCATTTCCTGCCCCAAAAGAAAAACAATGTAAACAGCTACTTTCCCCCTTTTTTTTTACTTCACTGAGACTTACAGCAAAACAGATTTTCCAGTTGCAGGACACATAGATGGGAAAAGGTCTGAGTTCTTCTATGGTTATAGATGGCTTTAAAGAACTCTACTTACCACATTTCATTTTGTAGGGAAAACCTAAACAAAACATTGACCTGGAACTGCTCCCTGCTCCCTCTGTGATGCCCTCTAAGCACCAGGGCACGAGAGCCCAGTCGGGTTGGGCGGTGCTCCTATCATTACCCCTGTGAGACTGACAATACCCAATACCATGGGCACAAAGAGAATCAATAATGTACTCATTAATGCACTGCCAACCACCCTTCATACCGCGTAATGTGTGGGCCAAACACACACACACACACACACACAGACACACACACACAAACCCAGAACAGCGTTACTGCCACTGAGAACGAGACAAAGCGGAGAATTTATTTTCCACTTCAAGCGTGAAGAGAAGCAGCACAGGCTTTATCAGCGGGAGAGCCTGAGCAGCTAAAACAGTCAGAACATCGGCCCGTCTTTTCTTTAAACCTACAGTTGTAGCTTCTGCTTGTTTGCATGTGTGTGAAATGGCTCTCCTCCACTCTGACCTCCTCACACAGAAACAACCCGAGAAACGAAAAGCACGTGATAAACTCACATGTGTGCTATTTTCTCTTGTTTGGAGACAACGATGGATCAGTTTAGCTGCTCAACACACAAATTCCTTACAAACACCGAGGACTGCAACCATGAACTTGTCTGTGACTGGCTCTGTGCAGACGCGCTGACATATGAAACTAAGAATAATGATAAATTGAACGCTTTAACAGGAAAACAAGCTCAGCTATCAGCGATCACTCTGACCGAGGAGTGGGAGAGTGCAGAGGACAGATTCGGGTCTACGTGCCCGTTTTCTTTTCTGTTGCCTGTGCTTTCCTGCAGGTGCTGATTGGAGGTTCACCACCTGCGAGAGCTACACCTGGTCCTGTGCTGAGTGTGCTCCTCCTGCAGCACCTCCTGCAGCTCCTCTCATGCTCATCTCCTACTCTGTGTGCAGCACCACACTTCCATATGTGCTTTGCATTAATAATGTACTGATATTTACCAACTATATTTTCTTACATGTGTGTGTGTGGGGGGGAATAAATGTGTTGTTTTTCTTACTAACAGATTTGTCTTGTTTCCAGTTTCTTGTAGCAACTTTGTTGCAGAAAAAAAGCTGTTTTTTGGAGTCTAAGGACCTTCAGATCTAATCTCTGTCTATATCAACACTGTAAGCAACAAGCTCAGGGTTGGTTGCTTGCATAATACTATACTTCAGTTTACCTCTACTGTACAGCTAAAATTCTCGTGCTCAGTCTTGTTCAAGCTCTTGAAGGACACAATAATAAACTTACATGAATTTTGTGGAGCAATTCTGGAAGTGACACTCCTGTGTGCCTTATAGATTAATTAATTACTTAACAAAGTGATTCCCACAGAGGCACCCTCATTGAGGAAGTGTTGGAGCTCTATGACCCGAGTCCGACTGGCACACCTGGACCCACCTCATCGAGCAGGGCACGGTGTGCTTACCCGTGCCTGGGTTCGGTATACAGCGATCACACTAACCAAGCAAGCTGAACCTTGGGGGGGGTCACGTACTTGGGCACAGTATGGAGCACACCCTGATAAAAGTGTCTCCATCGTGTGCAAAACATAACATAATCATAACTATGATTATAAAAATAAAAGTGTGTAGGCAGTAGTAGTCCAAAAAGACCGAGTGGACTCCAGAGGTGACTTACACAAAACCAAAAACTGTATTTGTAGGCATGTATCTTAAGATTGCATTTAAAAAGCCCAGCAGTGCACTAATTGGGCAACTGGGCCTTGAAAGAAAGGCCTGCTGTGGTGATAATGCAACTACAGATAACAACTGCAATGCACCAGAAGAATGACTTTTATCTGTTAAATTATAACGCAACAATTAACACAAACATGCAATCAAGAAGCTCAAGAAGCTTTACAGAGATTCTAGGCTTTATTTTAGCCAATGACACAAGTGCATCATTTTAAAAAAAATCCAGGATAAAATCAGAAGTCAAAACTGGAGACCTAAGAAGACAAATAAGCAATAAACATGCTGTTCAGCGAGGATGGAGCCGATGAAGGGTAAACAGAGAGGAAGCCGTCATGTAAGTGGGCCCATATGTACTCGGGCGTGTCTGCCACAGTACAGCTTGTGTCTGGAAGAGGCTGAAGCATCTTGTTTCCAGTCCCATTAAACTATGTCATCACTTTGTTTCCTCTGATGCCAGAGAGTGCAACCCAGCTGCAGAGCCCAGCACAGTTCAAACAAACTCTTCCTTATTGACAAGACGTTGTAAGTTTTGTACTCGAGGATGCAAACATTTGTTAATTTAAATCTGTGCTTAAAGGACTTTAAATTGACTTTCTGCTGCAGGAAACTGCATTTCTGTCACGATGTTCCCTGTTGGTCGATTTAAAGATCTCTAATACATCAGCTGGAAGAGCTGGTCACCCATGTGGGGAAGTGTGTTTACAGAGCACTGCTGCATCTCCTTGCAACAAACCAAACTGCACTGCTCAACAACAGTTATGACTGATTCATAATGACACACCTTCCTCCATATCACCCCCCCCCCACCACACACACACCCTTTCACCTATTTTTTATCTTTCTATCCCCCCCCCCAAAAAAAAAGAAACTAGTGATGCATCTTCTGCATTCACTCCACTGCTCAGTCAAGCATCAACAGAGCTAAAATGCTAATGTTGCTACCAAGCAGCAACCTCTGAAGTGCATGCAGCTCCTCTAGTGGCCACTTAAAGCAATTGAATCCCCACAGACTCCCATGTTAGAATGATTTTGTAGCTTCCTGTTAAGAGCACGGCAGGTATTTTTTTTTATTGCTCATTCAGTTAATTATTATTTGCAGTTTGGCACAACACTGCTGGTGATCATCTGCCATAAAGTGATTTCCGATGTTTCTATGTGCTTTACCATGTAGTCTCTTAGCTTATATCGGCAAACAGAGTGCAGCCCACATGATTTATGAAGGGCTTGTTTATAAAATGAAGAAATAACCTGTTTTGCTAGAATCTTTGGAAGTCTGTGTTATTGTTCTTATATTATAATCAATCCAGAGCTTTTTGGCCACTTACAGTAAAATATATTTATAGAACTGTGATTTGTTGTGATTTCTGCAGCCCTCTGAGCCAGATTTGTGTTTTAAAACACATTTTTAATGTCTAACAGATTTTACCTTTCTATAACTTTTCCCACTCTCCTACTACAACTTGAATGATGAAGACGATGCAGCTGCTGTGCAGTACTGATGGCGATGAAGCTGATGATGATGAGATGAATGTACAGTACTGCACAGCCCAGAAGAACATTACAGCTCTGCTGAAGGCACCTCCTCATCAGGTGGTGCACCATCTTCGCCCTCGGCTGTAACTGTTATTTCCCCTAAAGGCGTAACTGATCTCTTCGTCCAAGTGATGAAGATAATTATGGGGAGTCGTATAAATTCAAATATACCACAAAATCTGCAATGCAGAAATAGATATTTAAAAAAAAAAACTGCGATACAGCGAAGCTGCAGTAAGTGAACCGCCATATAGGGACGACTGTTCCTCCTGCAAAATGGGAGCTGAAACAATTTGATCTTATTGTGTGTTGTGATTCTGCAGAGCCCCTCTGTACTGCACGAAGGTGCAGCCATATTATCCTCGCATCGGCCCAGTGCCAGTTTGTGTTGTTTTTTCTTTCTGAGCCGATGCAGCTTTCTGCACCATCATACTTATCACCGCATCGTGTTGTAGTAAGAGAACTCATTTCCTTGTTACTGTAACCAATTTTAAAGTATAGTTTCACCAACACATTCTGGATAGCAGACTTGCGTGACAGTTTGGCTTGAAACGACAACTTTAATCTCCACATTTCGGCTTTTTCCTCAAAATAGTGTTTAAACTTTTTCTCTAAATTTTTACTTTATTCTCAAAATGCACAATTTATTATTTTTGTTTATCACTGTGGACCTGATACTCCCTCGTATGGATCAGTGTAGCTGCTAAAACACAGGCACATCTTCGAATTCACATATTCAAATTTTTTTTGTCAGCTATCCACATCACAGTGATGTTGACTGTGTCAGCAATTTAGAAGTTAATGAAGTTGTAACCCTGTTGGATAAAGTGCATGTGTAGTAGAAGGTTAACTTGCGTTTTCAATCTGCTTCTAATTTGAAGCAAATTTACCAACATTTTAAGCCATATTTAGCAAATAACTATCCAGACACACTGCAAAGATGGCTGCCAAGTGGTGTTGGAAGGACTTTCGCCTAATTTGTCATATTAATCCATCCTTTATACATTCATCCATCTATTCTAGCCTCTCACTGCTAAGTGTGCCACTGCTCACATTAGCAATTTTACTGGTTAGCCATGTGAAATAAAAAAATAAAAACCCATTCACAGGATGACTTCCGGTTATGGCGTCTATCTGAGCAGTCGTGACTCTCCTCGCTCCGACCAATACATCCTTGCTATACGTATATACTCTCTCCAC